>PVJH01020782.1:27385-40155 GCA_004026705.1 Nesogale talazaci | reverse complement strand
TTCTTTTTTTTTTTTTTTTTTTTTTGGCATCACTGCCCTGGTGGTGGGAGTAGGAGGCCCAGCCTTTGCTCTTGGGAGCCAGAATCGAATCTCCATCCCAGTGGGCCGCAGTCCCGCGCACAACCACTACGCCACCGGGGCTCAGCCCAAGACCATCATTCTTGATGGGAGCAGACAGTCTCGTCTTTCTCTCTTGGACAGGCTGGTGTTTTCAAACTGCTGGCCTTGAGGTTTCCAACCCAACACGTAGCCATGAGGCCGCCGGGGCTCCCGGCAAATCAATCATAAAATGGACCACACCTGGGGCAATGGAGTCAGGGCTAACCCCTGGCCACCCCCGAAGGAGACAGGCAGGAGTGTTCCATTGGGGGTTTCTTGGCTGTCATCTTTAAGGGGAGGGACCTTCATGCTTGGTAAGGGGGAAGGTCAATGAAAAGGGAGAAGACCTGCAACGAGACTGGCTAGCTGACGCAGGAATGACTGTGAGGCTGGTGTAGGACCACGCAGAGTTTTGCTCGGCCACTCCTGGCACCCATGAAGTCGAACCCTCTGGCCGGCATCTAACCACCACCACAGCGATCATCAGGGCAGATAAACAAGCCTTTCTACCTCAGGGTGGCTGCAAAGGTTTCAGTCACCGGGCCTTTAGGTCACTAGACAGGTGCAAACTGCAGCACCCAGGGACCTTATCGTCATCCAATTAACTATCAGGAGGCTGAAACGGAAGTCGACAGTCGGATCACAGGTGGTAGAAGCCCAGACAGGAAGATCGCTCTCAGCTTATCTGAAACTGGAAGAACTCAGGGAAAAATGCAAGCCTCAAGTGGCAACATGGAAAGATTCAAAGAACATGATTTTAAAGGGTGCAGGAAGCATCCGAAGATGAAAAGAATACACAGAGTCACCGTGCCGAGAAGAACGAGCTAACGTTCCACCATTTTGAGAGGTATGGCGTATGGGCAAGAACCAATGGAGCTGAAGGAAGAAGTTCAAGATGCAATGAAATCACTAGCCACGAACAAGGCTCCAAGAACTGATGGGGTATCAACTGGAAAGTTTCAACAGGCTGATGAGGCACCGGAAGCACTGAAGCAGCTAGGCCAGGAAATATGGGCCACAGCTACTTGGCCAACTGAATGGAAGAGACCCATGTGTACCCACTCCAAAGAAAGGTGTTGCAACAGGACGTCCACATGAACAGTACAGATACATCCCTTGGAAGTAAAAGTTCGCTGCGGATCATCCAACAACGCTTGCAACAGTACAGTGACAGAGAGCAGCTGCCAGAGGTCCGGGCCAGCCTCAGAAGAGGATCTAGAACAAAGGAGATCATTGCTGGTGTCCAGTGGATCTTGGCTGACAGCACAGAATAACAGAAAGGTGTTCGGTTGTGTTTTTTGACTACTCTGAGGCATGTGCCCGTGTGAATCCTAGCAAACAGTGGGCAGCCTGCAGAAGAATGAGACTCCCAGACCACTTGTTTGTGCAAAAACAACAAGGGAATACGGCATGGCTAAAATCAGGAAAGGTAGGGCTGAGGCCTGGTGGTGTTCCTTTTCCGAACTCAGAAGGCCTCCTTTGTGAAATGGGAAGTCTGGGCGGGGTCCTTCCACCCGGGGCTTGATGCCAGGGCTTGGGCAGAATGAAAGCAGGTTCCGAAACTGGTTCACTCACCTGGAAAATGCAGGCTGCGAAAGGAACGAGGAACGCGAGAATGTTTCCGATTTCCTCCTGGGCGATCTGCAGCAGGTAGAATAACACAGGAGGAGAGGGTGTTGAGAGGGAGGAAAGTACCGGGACATGAACGGCGGCACTCCTTTTGTGAAGTCTGCGACGGTTGACACCGCAAAAGCCCCGGCTGGCTAAGGCCCCTTCATGTGCCCGACCAGGGGCTGGCATGCCACCACTGTGTCAACGTCTGGGCACGCCAGGCCTTTCCTGTCCCTGTGGGGTGGTACAATGCCCTCCATTCCATCACCTCTCAAAATCCTACTCATCTTTCAAGACCCAGGTCTTCTTCACCCCTACCCCTGCACCTCCAGGCACTGCTCACTCCCCAGTGCCTCTACCAGGCTCTGCTTTGCTCCGTGAGAGTCCATGAGGAAGGAAACACCTCTGAACCGCATCGTTGTCAAGGGCCTTGCTTTGGGGGTGACTTGGTAAGGGGGAAAGTTAGGTTGTGTGTCCCCTTCAACCTGTGTGAAAGCAGGGACGGAGTCCAACCTGCCCACCAGGTGGTAGCCCAGTGATGCTCTGGAAGGAGCCCTGGGTGCCAAGGGTCCAGTCTGCCATCCTATGTCTCACCAATACCCCAGCAGAGCCCTGTCTACTTAGGACAGGGGACACAGCAAGAGCGGATTCAGGATCTGTTTTCAACTGAACGAGGAGTAAAAAGTAACCATTTCACTTGCATTAGAATTATTTGCAGGCCTCGGCGCCTGCAAATCGCCTTATGACTAAAACATCTCCCGTGGGTTCCTTCCCTCTCTCCCTCCCTCCTGGTGGGCAGCGTAGAGGGCGAGGTTACCTGCAGGGAGTGCTCCGCCAGGTGAATGCCGCGCACCAGGTTCAGCGCAGCACACAGGATGTTGAGCACCAGGGAGAGGATGCCCAGGGCCGTCACGGGCTCCATCCGGAAGTGGGGCGCTTCCCAAGGGAACACAAAGAAGGGACACCCGTGTGTAGTGAGACTGACATCGAAACGGAAGGGGAACACCGACAGAAGCATTCGTGGCACTCCCCACTAAAGATAGGGGATTTGTGTTAAACAGGAGCAGAGATTAAGGGGGGAGCGGTAGTTGCATAATCTATTGTCCGTTTGAAAGAATTATGAGTGAAGAGGGGGTGGCTTCTAGCCTGCCAATCAATGTATAGCCAATGAGGCCTCTGTGTGGGTATGGCCGGCTTCTGAGGATTCTGGGAACGCCTAGCATTTCCTTCTTAAAGGCAGAAGACGCACACACTGTCTCTCTCTCTCTGCTCACTCCCTTTGAGACTCTCCTGACAAGACACACGGCACTACATTGACCCCATGCCCTGGGATCTGGAGGAGCCACGCAGACACCCCTGCCACCATTGAGACGCCACTGGATCCAGAAGACTTCCCACCCACTGGCCTGTGTTCCTCCTGCATTTGGGCTCATTGCATGTGTTGGCTGAGTCTGAAGAGGACTTTATTATAGACTGGCATCAGGTATATGGGCTAATATCTACTTACGGGCTTGATCTGGGCTAAGGATATTTTCTCAGTATTCAATTGTTCTTGGATATAAACTGCTTTCTCGTACACATGTGAGTTTCTATGAACTTGTTTCTCTAGTCTACCCACTGACACAGGGGATGGAGCCAAACGAAGGAAGGGAACTGGGAAGGAAGGGAACTTCCCGAGGGGAAGTTTCTGCCACATGCAGTCCCCTCACTGACACCCCCCCCCCCCACAACCCTGTCCCCATATTTGGGCAAGGCTTTTCATGAAAAAGGTTCACTATCTTTATCCACAGTGGAGGCTCTCAATCAGGACCTATCTGGAATATGACGAGGCAGTGTCAGGACTTTTTGGCTGTCACAAGTAGAAAGCAAGTGGGCCATCCTGGCATATAGCGGGTGGAGGCCAGCACACAGGCCAGCCCCCACGACAGCACATGGTCCAGCCCAAGCGTCAGCAGGGTGCAGGGCTGAGCAACTCGGCCTCTAAGCACTGTCTCTGGAAATTACAGGGGACCATGGCTTTGTGAACAAACTGGCAGTCATATTCTGTAGGTGTTTCCTGCCCACACTCCAGCCCTCGGCTGAGAAAACCCACCTGTCAGACAAGGATAGCATGTGGGGCATTCCACAGCAAGTCACAGCAAACGCAAACTTTACTACATTTTTAGATTCTAAAATACATACTGTATGTACTTGAGGATAAGCTGGGTTTTTTTTGGAGGGGCATCACTGCCCTCTGGTGCTTGTGGGAGCTACCCAGTGCTGCTCCTGAGAGCAGCTGCTGGATTTGAACCGCCAAGCCCACAGACCGCAGTCCTGTTCTCAACCACTTACGCCACCGGGGCTCAGCCTAAGCTGGGTTTTTTCAGCACGTTTTTAATGCAATTTTTTTTGTGGTAAATTGGGTGCTTCAACAGATACTCAGGTCAGTTTATACTCAAGTATATACGGCACTTTGGAAAAGGCGGAAAAGGGTGACTACGCCACAGGCTGTTTCTAAAACTACAGTTCCAACGAGCGAATCGCTCAAGATCATTGATGGAATGAATCCTGAGTCCCAGAATTAACTAGGGTCTACCCCACTTTCCTGTCCTGATCTTTATCTATCACCCTTCCTTATCCCTACATCTCATAAGCACATGTGCAGACACACACACACACAAGTGTGCCCGGGGGAGGGAGCCTTGGTGGTCCTGTGGAAGGGGAGAGAGATGTTGCACGGATGGCGGCCTTGGAAAGCCGAGAGGGGCACCCGTCTTTGGCTCAGAATTCTCTTGACTGTAAGTATCCCCAGGGGCTGCAAGAATGGGCTCAAAGTAACAGAACCGGTGGGGCTGGTGCCACACCCAGGGGCAGTGTCTCCTGCTGCTGTGCCGGCTCACTGAGTGGCAGACGAGTGGTTGAACTGTGGGAACTCACTCACTTGCGTCCAACTGTCCCTGTACGTTTCCAAGACTGTCACTTGATACGGGAGCAGAAAGTCCCAAGTGTCTGTCTGTCTGTCTTTCTCTTGCTCTCTCTCTGAATCAACTGGTGTCTGCGAACTGCTGATCTTGAAGCTCCACAGCCCGATGAACTCGAGACCACCAGGACGACTCCGGTGTGTGAACAGGGAGTTCAAAATTTAAAAACCAACAAGAGATGTCGCCAGTGTGCCGGACAACTGAGTGTCTGGTGCCTCGGTCAGAGTCCCACCACTGCGATCGTGGCCCTTAACACTTGTGTCTTCAGGCGAGGACTCTGACATCCCAAGAGAGGGAAGTCCTCAGACGGTGCGCGCCCTGGGAGCCCTGGCTCTGTGACTGGCCCCAGCCCTCTCCCCGACATCCCGACTCTCTCCCACAAGGAGGCTGCTCTGTGGAGACCTGGCTGAGAAACGGCTGCAGTGATGAACGCTGCTCTAACAAAATCCCACAAGTAGCTGACTCTAACCAACAGGCATTTAGACGCTCATCGTTGGCAGGAGGCTAGGAGCCTGAATCTAGGGTGCTGGCTCTAGGCAAAGGCTCTCCCTCTTACCACGGCACCCATCTCCTTCTACCAGCCCGGGGGCTTGCCATGGCTTGGCTTGAATCCGGCACCGCGGGCTCCCCTGAGTGTAGGAGCTTCTTAGACCAGGAGTCCCGGGCTCTGCCCTCTGGGTCTCTGCCCACTTCGCTCTTGTCACCTAACAGGCAACGCAGAACCCGCCCTAGAGAAACTCCCCAAGTCACGGTGCTCTGTCCCATCCCTGGTCCCCTCACAGCTGAGCTGATCCTATCCAGTCACATCATGGGGGTGATGACCCCATTACGTAATCGATACAGGACATCATGACGTAACTGCCAAGCCACTGAGAATCGCGCTGAGCTGGCACCTGTCTTGGGCCTCATTCAATCCCTGCCAGCCACTCTTCAACCCTGGAATCATTTGGTCCTGAACAGCAAGCCTCAGGAACCAGCCAAGCAGGCCCACGGCGACTCTGCTGAGTCCAGCAGGCAGGGAGCCCCCAAAGGTGCCCGAGTGAGAGGCACGCCTTTGGGATCAGACCGCCCCACGCAACGATCCTGCGCTGTGAGCCGCAGAAAGAGGGTTGGGCTCACGGCATCCCACAGAAAACATGGGGCATACACCCAGGGCTGCCAATCGGGCTCTGGTCACACGGACGCTGATTCTCGGGGCAGTCTGGTTCACAACAGGCCATCCCCACCGTCCCCTTTGAAGGGCCTCATGTGCCTCGTCTGCCCAGCGTGTGCCCTACCGTGCTGCAGCGGCCCCTGCGGGTGACCGTTCATCACGCCATTGGCCACGTCCGTGTCCTCCACCGTGAGCGCCAAGGGCGGCTGGAACTCCAGCTCCTCCCGGAGTTTTGCAAAGCTGCTCTCCAGCTGTGAGGACTTCACATGGTTAAAATGCCACTTCACTCTCTGAATGACGCTATCTGCAAAGAGAGGGCGGGTCCCAGGTGGGTGTTTCCATCCGGGTAGGGGCCTGGGCATCCATGTGGGACGGGAGGAGGCCTAGAGTCGGGGGTTGCTTCACTGCAACCTGCTCCACGCACAAGGGCAAGCTGTGACGGTCCATCTTGGACAATGGTACGGGTGCATCACAGAGGCCTGGTGTCGAGGAGGGACGTGCCCGGGAGCTCGGGTCCTGGTGCATGCCACCGCAATGAGACGTGTGAAATCAGTCACTGCACAGAACCACGGGCTGTCGGTGGTGAAGACAGGGAGGCGGGCTTTCCACAGAAGGTGTGCTGTGTTGTTCACACTGCCAGAATCATTTGAAATAAGTGGGGGAGGTACAGGTTGCACGACATCACTGAGTTGGACGTGGCGAATGGGTGACCACGGACTGTGCCGTGCACCATCACAGAGAGGGATGGGGAGGAAGTGGCGTGGTTTCTTGTGGGGCTGCTGGCCACAAGGCCAGCCATTCTGAACCATCCGCTGCCCCTTGGGAGAAAGGCGAGGCTGAAGGGCAGCGGACACAGATCCACAGGGCAGGCCGGGCCTGTCCTAGAGGGTCGGTCGCCAAGAGTTGGGATCCAAGTGATAACAGGGGGTTTGGGCTTCCTAGAAGAGCGAAAGGGGCTGCTGTTTTAGCTCGGCCCCTTCCGAGAGCGTGGTCCCAAGGACAGGTAGTTTGGACCTGCTTCTCTCAAAGGGGGTTTGAGAATGAGGCAGGGGCTGGGGCATCACAAGTGAGTGTGAACTTTGTGAGCTGATGGAGACGACGTGTTGGGAGGCACTGGCTCTCACTCTGTATGTTAGCTTAGTTTTTTACATATCATTGTATTGGGGGCTCCTACATCGCTTTTCACAATACATAAATAACATATATTGTGAGTTAAACTTAGCTCTAACCCATGACCAAGGCTTCACAAGTACTGAAAGTCTCATGCAGATTGAGAGACTGTGTGTTAGTCTGGGCAGGCTAGAGGAACAAATTTCATAGACACGCATATAGATATAAGGAAAAGGTCTATATACAAGAGGAACAGGACATGGAGCCCAGTCCAGTTCAAAGTCATAAGTCCGATATTAACCCATATGCCCGAAATCAGTCTATAAAGTCTACTTCTGACTCATGAAGTCACAGGTCAGTGGGTGCAGACCCGGCGCTGGCAGGGGTCTCCCCATGGCTCCTCGCTTCCAGGGCTCAGGGTCCATCAACAGCAGAAGCAACTCATCGCTGGCAGAGGTCTCCATGTGGCCGCCCCAGCTTCAGAGGTCTGGCTCCATCAGGGCAAAGTCATGTGGGCTCTCCACCGGCTCCTCCAGCTTCTCAGACGCTTCTTGTCTTGTCCGTGGTTCATCGTCTCTAAGACTAACTCCCAACCACTGGGGAGGATAGCTTCTCATCTTCACGAGGGAAATATCGCGAGATTTCTCAGAAGTCTCAGGAGAAAGCCATGCCCACACAGAGGCCTCATTGGCTACTCAATAGCTATCTCCAGATTAATATGCTAGACTCCACCCCTACATTTCAGTCATAAAATTAACATAAGCCACAGACTGAGTGGAGTCCTGCGTAATTCTAACACCTCCCACTGATGAAGGAGTGCCAGGCCAGCTTAGGACAACCCTCTCAGAGCCGGCCCAGCTGACTCCCGATGAACAGCGAGTGGGGCGGTGCTGCGGCTGGGACCCTGACCCCAACCTGGGCAGCAGGCCCTCTTCACAGAAGGAGTGGGCTGAGGGCAGCAGTTGGCTCACGGCCTCACAGGAGGCAGGGCAGACCTGACCCTACATCCCAGCTCTCCCGGCGGGCTCCGGCCTGGGTCTCAGGGAAGTCCCCTACCTACCACCTGCAGGTCTGGACCTGACCTTGCCCCTGTGGTAGAATAACTGACCATTGAAAAGCCCAAAGGGCAGCAGTCACTGAAAGTTCACTGGGAGGGCAGGAATGAGGCGGAACCAGTGATGGTCCACCGAGGGGACTGCCTGGAGGTAGGGGACTGAGACACCACACGTACAGACTGCTGAGCATGACACCCGCGCGGGGTCACAATGGAGACTCAGAGGAGCATGGGAGCTGGGTGGCAGACTCCAGGAGGCATCTGAAGGCCGTGGAGGGAGGTTGTGCTCGTAACGTAATCTGCTGTCAACTTGAGACTGTGAAGAGTGACGGGTGGAGTCTAGCCTGTCCATCAGGTGGCAGTGTGATGACCTCATTTGGAGGCGCTAGGAGAGAAACAGCTCACTGGAGGCCAGACACGCTCCCTGTGAGACATTCCTGTCGACAAGCCACATGGCGCTACGCTGAGGGAGCCCGGGCCCTGGAGCTGTGGGAGCCCCGTGGAGACCCACGCCAGCGCTGAAAAGTGTCCATTGCCACTGGACCCACAAGACTTCCCACCCACCAGCCTGTAAGATTCCTGCATTCGGCATCATTGTATCTGTTGCATGAATCTGAGGAGCAGTCTACAGACTGGTATCAGAGGTATGGGCTAATATCGGACTTAAAGGACTTGATCTGGACAGGGTTGGGATGAGAAAATACACAGTAATTACTCATTATATAAAGCTCTTTCCTAATGAGTGTCTGCATTTGTTTCTCCAGTTGACCCAGACAGATACAGGAGTGTTGGAAAGCAGGTGTGGGGCAGTTCCCAGCCGGCCCTGTACTCGAACCTGTGTGCCGGGTGCTACCCACCCTCCCTCAGGAGCATCGCAGAGGCGGTGGCAGCCATTTACACAGAAGGCCCCCCAATGACTGCTTCTACTACCGTTCTCCCAGGAGCTCCAAGGGGCCTAAGTCCCATGCCAGGCAAACAGTACATGCTGTGGCCAGCAAAGCTGTACCCCAAAGGTCCTGAGCTTCATGTGACGGGGTCCCCACTTCACAACCATGAGGGGGGAGAGCCCAGCCTCCGAGAGCAGTGCAAACCTCAAAGTGAGGGGAAGACAGGTCCCTCTCATGTTCACACTGATGTCAGCATCACATACAAGCCGCACCACAGTGACCGCCTGCGGCAGACCGGCACTCACTCTTGGTCCTGGGCGTGTGGAGGAAGGGCCTGCTCAGAGACTCTTGCTTTCAGTCGGGCTTGGTCCACAGCGGGTGTTGGCACGTGCTTCTTAGGCACCAGGCTGGGACTATTTCACCAACCCAGGGTGCTGAGCCTCGAAGCTTCCCGGGACCGCTCTGAGCCCTGTGTGACCCCATGGCCCAAGGCTGTCCTTCAGAGACCTCTCGTTGGACCTCCCCTGCTCTGCCTGGGGGCCAGCGTCCAGCTTTGACTGGCACCATGCTCGAGTTGAGGAGGAGAAGTATGAAAGAAGAGTACCAACCAAATTCGAGAAAGGCGTATGGCCTGGAGGCTAAGCTGATGCAGGTGGTGTCATAGGAAGCGGTGAACTCCCACCACAGGGTCTCCAGGAAGCAGAAGGCCATGGCCGGGGGACACTGGCGGGAGCAGATAGCCATGCAGGCCACATCACCTGAAGAAGAGAAACTGGAATGGAAGGGGGACACCCACGTTACTGAGCACCAGAACGGAGCTATGCCGAAGACCCCGCCCACCCACAGCCTCCCACATGCTGCATGGCACAGCTGCCCTCCCTTCTCCCCACCCCCTACCCCTGCCCCCGAGAACCCTGCCTGCTGGGTCTGAACTGCCAACCTCCCTGTTAGCGATCCTACACTGAACGGTCCACGTGCTTCCCTGGGGACCAGACGGGCGCCCAGACAGGAGCCTTAGTCATATATTCAGGGTAGACATTCTTTCAGTGGGGCCTGCTCCGACACTGGGTGGCTTCTACAGTGTCTCACCAGAGCACGAGGGTGGTTCTTCCTGATCCATAGCCGAGGGATGCCCGCTGCATTTAAGGAAACTGAGCTTCCACGCGTCCTTTCCTCTTGAATCTATGTGGGCGGAATTTCCGATGTGCCATTTGGCCTGGCACCCTGAAACCTGAGCTCTTTGTGGTTGTGAGGTTACACACCTGCAGACGCTCAGTGGCCACGGGATTCGGTTGCTCATGTTTCCATCAGAAGCTCTGTGCCCAAGCCAAGAATGGTGCAGAGGCTGCGCCCTGCCTCACTTGGTTGAAGGGGGGTCCGGTCTGATGCGAGCCACACGGGCATTTGTTTTCTCCTTCAACCACCCCTTCTCCGACTGCGGGGCTCGAGCTGCTCAGCTTGCAGCGTCTGCATCTCCCGTTCACTGTGAGTGAGTGCCTGTGTGTGTCAGGGTCACCGCGAGTCCGACACGCCCAGCATCTGCACAGCCGCAGGCTCCCCCGGGGCCTGCTTTGGGGCACGTTTCCTCCACCACGAACCTGCACTGGTTCGGGCAAACCACCTCTAGCAGCAGGGTCACAGGGCAGGGCTGTACAGAGGCTGGGCCCCCTAGCTGGGGAACCCTAGACTCAAACTCGAACCCAATGTGAACCACAGGATCGAGGCCTTCATTTTACCTGGGTGGAGTTGGCAGGGGGCGGGGGGGTGGCGTGGAGATTGTTGCGGGGGAAGCTTGGTTTTCCTTTCCCATCCAAAGCCACTTGGAGAGGAGTGACCTGTGTCGGTGGGTGGAGTCCCTCCTGCCTCGTGGCTCTTCAGTTTGCTGGGCTTGTGGCTGGGTCTCAGTTCCCACACACCACATCCTACAGAGGCCTAAGGGCCTCTCTTCTCGAGGGTTCGGAGACTGAAACCCCACGCCGGCTGGCACGGGACCCCGGCCCCACAGTGTCTACACACTGCCTAACCCAGAGTGGGCAAACTCTTGTACCCTCCTTTAAAATCACTCGAGAGCCTTAACTATGTCTTTCCACACAGATGAAACCACCGTGATCTGAAATCATCACTATCGAGCGTTTTCCACGTGACTTCAGAGCCACACGTACACACAGAAAGAGCGCCGTTTGCCAACCACGGGGCTACCTCATTGCTGCCCCTTTGTTGCAGACACCAGAGGGTTATTCACTCTTGCAAGTGCAGCGCATGCACACGAATATTACAGTTGGATTTTTTTAGAGATCATTTTATTGGGGGCTCTTACAGCTCTCGTAACAATCCATACATCCACTGTACATATGTTGCGATCATTGTTTTCTATACATTTACTTTCTATTTGAGCCTCTTGGTATCAGCTCCTCTTTGGTCCCCTCACTCCCCCACCTTCCTATCCTTATGAACCTTTAATACATTATAAATTATTATTTTCATATCTTACACCTCCCCCATGGTTTTTATTCTTTGTCCTCCCTCCCTGGGGGGAGGTAGGCTATGTCTGATTCATTGAAATCAGTTCCCCTTTTCTCTCCTTCTCCCCCCACCTTCCCTGTATCCTCCTGGTATCACTATTCCCATTCCTGCTCCCAAGGGGTTTATCTGACCTGAAGTCCCTGGGTCCTGAGCATTTAGCTGTACCAGGGCACATGCTCCAGTCTAGCCTGAACTAAAAGGCAGACCTGGGAGCATCCTAGTGGGGGGTGAGGAAGCCTCAAGGAACCAGAGGAATATTGCGTGTTTCGTTGGTGCTGTAAGATGCTCTGGTTCACCCATCCCTTCCTTGTGACCCTCCTCTGAGAGGATGTCCCATTGCCTCAGATGGGTTTGGGGTGTCTGCTCCAACCCCCCTCGTTCTCAACAGTATGTGTTTTTGTATGTTGGAGTCTTCTGATGCCTGATACTGATCCCATCAATACCTCATGATCACAGACTGGGGTGCTTCTTCCACGCGGGCTTGTTGCTTCTCAGCTAGATGGCCGCTTGTTTATCTTTAAGCCTTTAAGGCCCCAGACACACTATCTTTTGATAGCCGGTCACCATCAGCTTTCTTCATCACATTTGTTTGAGCACCCATAAAAATTAGTGTGTCTTTACCTACACTTCTGGGTGTTTCTGGAAGGATGGTTTTCAGGTTATGCCAATCTACCATATTTTTCTGTTACCTAGATAAGTCTGTACAGAAAAACTGCTTTCATGAGAATAAAAATTTTCAAGTGTGGATCCTACTGCCTTCGTGTAAAGAACATCTTCCAGAAGGCTCCGCATCTCTCTAGGACAGAGCTGGGCCAACCCAGGAGAGATGTCCCTCGCTGTGCGGGAAGCTGCAGGGCTGTGAAATGAGAGGGTCTCGTATTGACTCTGTAATGCTCATGAGTACTTGATGCAAAATACAAACAAGCAGAGCGTCTTCTCTGTGACGGGGAAACACAGCCCTTGACAAAAGATGGGAGGTCAGTGTAAGATAGGGAAATATTAATTTAAAATTTGTAAAGAGGTTTCCTAGTTGAGGTTCAGCACAAAACCCCCCGCAAAATGCCAGTCTCACCACAGGGAGGAGGGTGAGTCAGTGCCCCAGAGGAGGCAGCTTAGCGTGGCTCCGAGTGCCCAGTCCCCGGGGCAGCGTGAGGCCATGGCCCAGCTCCTGGGTGAGGCTGTGGAGCCTGGTGTCTGGCTTGGCTTCTGCTTTGTGTCTGTGAGTCCTTTGTGTCTGCAGCCGTGCCCCCCTCCCCCCCCCATGTGCTCCCCTCCCGCCCCATGTGCAGGGTCACCCAAGGCTCATAGGCGGCCCCCTGGCACGCTCCACCCACAATTCCTTGGGCGCTATCTTGCCAAAGCACTCCTTTTTG
>PVJH01020782.1:14385-27285 GCA_004026705.1 Nesogale talazaci | reverse complement strand
GCCCCAGGGGCATAGTGGTTGAGTGCGGGACTGCAGCCCACAGGGCTGATGGTTCAAATCCAGCAGCAGCTCTCCAGGAGCAAGGCTGGGCCTCCTACTCCCACCAGGGCAGTGATGCAGGGGTGGGGGGGCAAGAATCATAAAGGGAATAAACAATGGGGAGTCTTGGCCAACGTCTACCCATTCAAGTCTTCAAAGGCTGTAAGGTTTGTCCATCAGAATTCATGAGGATTGTCTCCATGCCACTTGAGGCCGGGGCCCAGGCTTGCCTATAAGCAGAGGCTCCCCAAACCTCTGGGACCCCCTCTTGCCTTGTCAAGGCCATGCCCAGGCTGAGAAACTGGGCAGCAGCCATTGCGAAATCCCTGTAAGGGAGCCGGACTCTGAGCATTCCTCAGATCGGACCAGCAGAACTCAAGCGGGAGCACAGCTCCTCTCCCAGCCTTGGGGGAATAAAGAGATGTGTCGTTGCATGTGCCACCCTTGGCCCTGAGATGCTTGCCCTCCAGTAAAAACCAAGCGCTCATGTCCTTTGAAACTCGTAACCCAATGAGGGCTGAGGCCCTGGAACGGAACGAAGCAGATGGGCCATCTCTTAGGGACCCAGCACTATGGGGCTTCCAGGCCTGCTTCACCCCAATCCTGCCCGAGAAGAAGCTGCTTCTGACTGTTATTTTAGAGCAGGAAATGCCACATGGATCTTGGGTAAGGTGACCAGACGTCCAGCTTTTTAACAATTTAACAATGCCCCGCGGCGTTTTAAAATTAAAATGTAAGGGCTGAGCCCCGGTGGCGTAGTGGTTGAGTGTGGGACTGCGGCCCACTGGGTTGGCAGTTCAAATCCAGCAGCAGCTCTCCAGGACCAGGGCTGAACCTCCTACTCCCACCAGAGGGCAGTGATGCCCCCCTCAAAAAATTAAAATATATTACAATACTATTTTTGCATTCTATGAAAATTTTTGTAGCTCCATCTAGACGAAATTTTAAATCAAGACACACACACCCCTACCCCCCACCCCCCACCCCACACCAGTCAATGGTGTCCCGCTTAAAATCTGGTCGCTTTAATTTGGGGACCTGACGACTTGGATTCAAATTGCAGCTTGGCCGGATGGGAGGTCAGTCGCTCACCTTCCACTGCCTCTCCTCTGAGGAACATCGTTTTACCGACCTTCCCAACCTACAGAAAACACTGAAGATAGCGGCGCCACAAGGGGATGAGCTGTTAGGGCTCAATCACCCGATCAGAGCCAGTTTCCGACTATATTACACTCAGGTATCGCATGGTCCTTGTTTCCTCGTGAGGCTTTTGTTTCTTTGAGAGTGAACTGGCCCCGTGTTGGCTTTTCTCTGTGTGATTCCCAAAAAACTGAAAGGGCTGCGAAATCACAACAGCTAAGAAGCCGAAAAGACTGAGCAAACGGAACAACTAAAAAGCAAAAACGTGTGGCCTCCAGCCACCTGCGCTTTCCAAGTCCCGCAGGGAGACCAGAGGCTGCGCAGGGGGCGGCCACCTCAAATGGGGGGAGCAGAGGGCAAAGACGTGACTGTGGGGAATGCCCTCCAGAATGAGGTCTGCTTTGATTCCGTTTCTTTTCCCCATTTCCTTTTCTTTCCCTCTAGAATAACCTCCTCGCCCTTATTTCCTCCTCCCAGCAGCGGGGACCACCAACAAAGGAGAGGCTCGGACACTCGTTGCATGTGGGTCTCTGGAGACCCACAGGCCAGGCCGGCGTGGTGAGGGACGAGGCCCCGGGAGGTCCACTCTCCTGCCCACAGCCCCGGGCCACAGTCGGACGCCCGGTCTGCTTTGAAAAGAGCCACAGCGTGACTGGCACGGTGTGGCTTCAACCGGTGGTTACAAAGGATGCCGACGCCCAGGCAGGTGGGAAGAGGGAAGACACGGGCTTACTGCACGCTGAGGTCACGTCCTTGGGCAGAACCTCGACCCGGATACTGGGCCAGCCGCAGGGCCAGCGCCTTGAGCCGCCGCTTGCATTGCAAGAAGTCCTGGGTGTGATGGAAGTCAGTGGAGGCCGAGAGGGGCAGTCCATCCCTCACCCGTACCACGCATGCAAAAAAGATCATGGACATGGTCCGCGGGAGACGTCATGAGGGCACCTGAGGGAAAGAGAGACACTGTGTTACCCGGGGCGCAGGCAGCCCCCAAACGCCCAGTCCCGGTTGTCCAACGGCCAACCCCACGACAGTACACACAGGCTGCTTGTGGTTCTTTGACCCTGTCCGACTGCCGGGTCACTCCCATCTCTGTCCTGGAGACCTACTGGGGTTGACGATCGTGCTAAGGGCAGGGTCGACAGTTCAAGCCCACCGGCAGCTCTACGCCTGCCCCTGCGAAGAGCTACGGCCCAGAAACTCCATGCAGGGCGCTGTGAGTCGGGGTCCACCTGACAGTGGGGGCTCCAACTTTGGTGGGTGTTATCCTCCCTAGTGCCCTCTTCTTCATTCCTCTCGAGTGACGTGCTCTCTCTCTCCAGATTGGGCCGCCCGAGATGAGTGGGGGAGAGAGCTCGAATTATGGGAGGCAGGGCCCTCAGGGCTCAGGAGTTAGGGAGCTGAGGGGCATAGGGAGCAAGATGGCCCTGAGGCATGGGACACAGCGGACATGGAGCGGACGGGGGCTTGCTGTACTTGCCAGGTGTGTCAACTAGATAACTAGAGTGAGGGGGTGGAGTCTAGCCTGTCACATGCGACACACCCTGAGGAGGCTCCCCTGCGGGTGTGGCCTTCTCTTGAGGGTTCTGGGGAACGTGCTCTCTTCCTCTCTGGAGGCCAGATGCACCCACTCCCTGCTTCACCTTCCTGTGGACGAGCCATGGGGAGCCTCGCTGAGACCTGAGTGAGCTGGGTGACGGAGACCTGGGGAGGCAGCCCTGTGATGCTTCCACTGCCACTGGATCCACAAGACTTCCCACCTACCGACCCGGGATCTGCCTGCACGCTGCATCATTGCATGCAGTTGCGTGAGTCTAAAGAGGGATTTATGGACTGATATCGGACATATGGGATAATTTGGGACTTAAGGGCTTGATCTGGACTGGGATGTTTTCTCAGTACACAATTGCTCTTTTATATAAAGCTCTCTCTTACACACATATTAGTGTTCCTGGATTTGTTTATCTAGTCCTAACACATCAGGTCACGCAGGGAGATCGGGGTTGTCTGGTGGCCTCCTGCTGACCGACAGAAGACAAGGAAAGAGGGAAGACCTTAGTACCACAACCACCATCCCTCTCCCATGTGCCCTGATGGCTCCATGTCCCTCTCTCTCACAGGCCCCCCGTGGCTCTATCCTGTGACTGACTGAAGGAGGCATTCACGCCTGCCTCCCTCAGCAAACAAGACAACCAACTCAACACTGACCGGGAGCAGAGCAGAAGCAAGGATGGAGCAGAGAGGGGATGTCCTCCTGGGTTCCTGCACATATGCGCCACTGAGCCTGTCTTCAACAGGAGGACTGCCTGCCTACAGATGGCTAGAGGAAGCCGGGCAGCAAACTCTGTTAGAAGGAGAGATTGAATAGTTGGCCGTACAATGGGGGCACCGTTAGGAAACAAAAGGAGAGCAAACTGAAGCCACGAGATCCTGGGAAACGAGACAACGGCACCTCCTCTCTCTGATCAGCACAGCCACGCCAGCTCACGGGCAGAGCATGGCTGTGTCCCAGGTGGTAACTCCACCAGGTGCTTATGCAGGACTCAGCCTGCACTGACCGCTGTACAGGGCAGCCCTGCGAACGCTGATTGGGGAAGTGGTCCTTTTCCTCGCTGATGGGTCTTTCCATGCGTTCCCACTCATTTCTTCCTACATCCTGGACCAGTGCCGAACCTTTTATACTGTTCTGCATGTGGTGACCCCTAACCGTGTAACGTTATTTTCATCGTTATTTCGTAACGGTAATTTTGCTACTGTTATGTACCATCGTGTAAATATCTGATAAGAAGCAGGATATATTTTCATTGTTACAAGTTGAACATCACGAAAGCTGAGTGATTCACCACCAAAACAATATGTCATTATATATTGTGAAAGATTTATGACAATCAACCGAATTTTTGTCTTGAAGCCTGGTGTGGGTCACAGTCTTCACACCAGGTTTTCAGCTGTGGGCATATCTGCCTGTGGGCGGACAGAGGAGGGGTGTCTGGGTTCCTCAGACCATCAGAAATATGTGTTTTCCCGTGGTCTTAAGCGATCCCTGTGAAAGAGTCATTCGACGCCCAAAGGGGTTGAGACCCACAAGTTGAAAACTGCTATCCTAGAGCAGCGGAAAACATGTAAATATGTCATCATGTGGCTGAGCCCTGGTGGCCTAGTGGTAGTGTGCAAGACTGCGGCGGCCCACAGGGTTGACAGTTCAAATCCAGCAGCAACTCTCCAGGAGCAAGGCTGGGCTTCCTACTCCCACCAGAACAGTGATGCCACAAATATAATAAATATATAGATGCCATAATGTATAGTTACATATTATTTTACTATGTTAATCACTGTGTTTTAATTATGTTTAATTGTGTTCAATTTGTACCAATCAAAATACATCAGATGTTGACACGATGATTCATCACAGTGGCAAAATGACAGTGATGAAGGAACAACGAAAAGAATGTGGTGGGTGGGGGGGAGGGGGCTCACTGCCACAAGAGGACCTGTATGAAAGGGTGGCGCGGCATCCTCAAGGTCAAGAAGGGCTGTCCTGGAGGACGCCAGTTGACCGCCAGGCTCCCTGGTGGGCCTCTGTCCCACAGAACGTGAGGGAAGGGCCTTCATTCAGTCTCCCCACGCTTCAGAGCAGTGGGGACGGGCAGCCCCCCAGGCACACCCTGCTCTCATCTCTGCTGCCAAGTCTGCCTGCTATGCCAGCACCCCCTCCCCCAGCCTCCCACATCTACACTGACCTGTCCCTCGGGGCCTGTCTCCAGCCCACCCTCTCCAAGAGTGCCTCCTGCCCTGTCCAGCTGGAAGAACTTTCTCCATCCTTCAAGTTCACAGAAAATCTCTCTCTGTTCTCTATTCTTCGGATGAAATCTGCCCACTACCCCTGTGTGAGTCCTGACCCTAACAACCAGGCTACGTGTGACATGAATGAATGTGTGTCACTCCCGCATGGCACGTGCAGGAACGGTGTGGTGAAGGTAACAAGGAAAACTCATCTCTTGGCCAGCAGACCCCACATGGTCCATTTACCCCCCTCGCCGCCTCTCCCCCAAATACACACCTTTCTTGAGGGCGTAAAGTTGATGAGGGGGGAGACCAAAAAACGAGGGGAAAACAGAATACTGCCTCCTTGTTTCCACAAATCTCTGTAACCCGCAGTCTTTCCGAAATGCTGCCATTCCCCCTTCCAAGGCCATACTCCTCGATGGGCCACCCAGAGGACATGACCGACATTTAAAACTGTCGAATGAACAAAGGCAATTGGGAAGTCTACAGGCCAACTCCAGAAGGTCATACATTCCAATGTCCCTTCATTTGACATTTTCCTAGCAAAGCGAGGACCTGCTGTGAGGCTCCAGGACAGCTGCCCCTCCACACCCCGTAGTGATCAGCTCAGGGGTCCCCTCCTGTAGCGGGGAGTGCCCCTGACCGCCCTGTGTTGGGCCAAGTTGACCAGCGAAGCAAATGCAGCAACTCTCCTATATATGAGAGAGAGCTTTCTGGATCAGGAAAACATCTCAGCCCCATCCAGCTCAAGTCCTGAAGTCCCATACTGTCCACAAGTTCTTCTTCTGACTCACAGACCCACAGAAAATGAAGATTACAGGCCAGAGGGTGCTGTTGGGCGCACTTCCAGGGTTCTGGCAGGTACCAGCATGCCTTGCCGACAGAAAGGTGAAAGCAGGGAAGGAGGTGAGGTTCTCAGGACCCTCCTTCAGAGAAGGTCACGCCCACAAGGAGGCACCATCAGGGTGTGTGACCTGATTGACAGGCTAGACGCCATGCCCACATTTCTCCACCTCCAAGTGGACACGAAATTGGGTAACTGCCACACACCTGGGCGACTTTGCCCCTCTGTCTGTGCCCAGAGTCGTCCTTGTTCACGGGCCTGGAGTGGCCAGCTAGGCCATCTGACCATGACTCGTCTGTGTCTATCTCGCTCAAATGCAAAACGCGAGCTCCCTGCCATCAAGAGGATGCCAACTCCTAGCCCCCCTGCAGGACGGGGTGGTACTGCCCCTGTGGATTTCCGGAGACAGTAACTCTTCAGGGAGGGCCGAGAGGAGGGTTTGGAATGACTGGCCTCAAGGTTGACAGCCCCCCCCCCCCCACCGTGGCACAACCACCAGGATGCCGTGGTCTCCGTGAGGCCTGGGACCGAGCGCATCGCTGTGTCCCGGCACTCGGCTGGCCTCCAACTGCACTCCATGCTCACGTATGAGGGGGAAAGAAGACATGGTGTCTGGAGGTGGGATCGGCACCCAACGGCCCCCTCCCCTCACCGCCCCTTTCCGAGTCAGGTCCCACTCCTCATGACCCGACCAGACAAAGCAGCACGGTGCCGTCGGGTTGACAAGGAGGTTGTGGATAGCCTTTCTCACGAGCTACAGGGGACAAAGTCCTGACAGAGGGTGGAGACTGGCTACAAAATCAATATGAGACCAGGGCTCGAAGGCCAGACAGCGACGCCAGCAAGAGCCTTCAGCCAGGCCACAGGCATAAGCCAGGCTATCGGGCCCCAAAGGAAAAGAACGATGAATTGAGATATCAGAGAACTGGGGACCGGGCGGAGATGCCCCAGAGTAAAATGAGGTACTTGAGGGAGAGAGGGTGGGGGTGGGGTCTGAATGTAGTGCACGCTCTTCGACAGGAAGGCAGAGTGCATTGCGTCCCAGTGTCAATTCCAAAACCTGTCCCGCTGACTGGCAATCAGAAGGGGGCGCAAGAACCTCGTTCTGTCTCGATGGGAGTGTCTCTTGAGGACCCAGCAGTGTTCTAAACCAGCAGAAGGCAGGCCGCACTATCTCCACTCCCCTATGCTGCCATTCCTCTGGCTGCTCACCTCCTCCCTGGCACCCTGAGGTAACCAACCTGCTGTTCCTCAAGCCTTGAGGCCCAGGTCAAGTACAACCTACCACCTCCTGTCATATCAAGTTACTAGCACTGACAACTTGGGAAGCCCACTCCCTTTAAAAAAAAAATTCTTTTGATAGCCAGGGCAGGTTAACCATCCGATATTCAGACCATGCAAGTGTCCTCAGGCTGAGTTCTTTCCCTGGGTTTGGCTTTATAAATGCAGGTGCTAAGTCTGGACTTCTGCATCTGACTGGTCCTCTAGGGGGCTTGTTCAAGTTTAAGATGACTGACTACCCAGGGAAATTAGGAAGTAACAAATGCCGACTTGGAAAATTATGTCTAAAGTAGGGGAATTCTGCAACGATTCATCACCATTCATTAATGTAAAGTTGACTTTTTTAATGTTTGACCCTTAGCTGAAGATGACTCTACAGCGTTGTGTTAACTTGAGCTACAAATCACCCAATAGGAGGGGGCTGAGCCCCGGTGGCACAGCGAATGAGTGCTGGACTGCGGCCCACGGGCATGGCAGTTCAAATCCCGCAGCAGCTCTCCAGGGAGCAAGGCTGGGTAGCTCCCACGGACCCAAGGGCAGTGGTGCTACCCCCCCCCCAAAAAAAAAAACATTTAGGGCTGAGCTTTGGTGCATAGTGGTTGTGTGCAGGACTGCGGCCCACAGGGTTGGCGGTTCAAATCCAGCAGCAGCTCTCCAGGAGCAAGGCTGGCCCTCCTACTCCCACTAGGGCAATGATGCCCACAAACACACACACACACAAAATAAATAAATAAACCATTTAAACAATCTTCTATAACTAAATTTACTTAATTGTTAACTAAATTTCATAACATAAAAACTTCTGCAAAAAAAATCTTCTGCAAGGAAGTCTCCAGCCCACATAGTCTCACTGGAGAAATCTATCATATATACATTTTTTAAAAAACAAATCATCTTATTGGAGGCTCTTACAGCTCTTAACAATAATCCATACATCAACGGTATCAAGCACATTTGTACACAGACTGTCATTATCATTTCCAATGCATTTTCTTTCTGCTTGAGCCCTTGGTATTAGTTCTTTCTTCCCTCCCTCTCCCACCCTCATGGACCCCTGATAATTTTTTTTTTTTTGGCATCACTGCTTTCTGGTGGTGGGAGTAGGAGGCCCAGCCCCACTGCTGGAATTGAACCTCCGTCCCAGTGGGCCGCAGTCCTGCACACAACCACTACGCCACCGGGGCTCAGTCGACCCCTGATAAATTAAAAATTATTATCTTCATATCTTACACCATCCGCTGTCTCCCTTTGCCCGCGTTACTGTTGTTCATCCCTGGGGGACATCCGTCATTGCAATTGACTCCCCCTTCCTCCTTTCTCCCCCCGCCTTCCCCCTCCCCTCACGGTGTCGCTACAACCATTTCTGTTCCTGGGGGGTTTATCTGTCCGGGATTCTGTGTGGAGAACTCTGATCTGTACCAGTGCACATGCTCCGGTCTAGTCAGATTTGTAAGGTAGAACTGGGGTCATGATAGTGGGGAGGAAGATTAACGAACTAGAGGAAAGTTATATGTTCCATCAGTGTCAGGCTGCTCCCTGGCTGTCTTCTTATGACCCTTCTGTGAGGGGATGTCCAGTTGTCTACAGAGGGATTTGGGGTCGCCACTCAAGCCCCTAATATTTGCATTGACTAGTTTGTTTGCTTTGGGTCTTCTGACGCCTGATATCTGATCCCGTTGACACCTCATGATCACACAGGCTGGTGTGCTTCTTCCATGTGGGTTTTGTTGTTTCCCTGCTAGATGCCTCCTGCTTGTTTAACTTCAAGCCTTGAAGACCCCAGATGCTTTATCTTCTAGTACCCGGGTCCCATCAGCTTCCTTTGCATTTGCTTATGCACCCATTTCGTCTTCGGAGATGATATCAGGAAGGTGAGCATCACAGAATGCCGGGTTATTAGTACAAAGTGTTCTTGCATAGAGGGAGGAGGACTTGAGAGGAGACCCAATGTCTGTCTGCTACCTTACTATTTAACGTTTAAATATATGTACATAGACCTATATAGGCACCCCTATGTCGATACCCCTATAAATGTCTTTTGCTTCCTAGTTCTTTCCTCTGTTTGTTTTTACTTTCTCCTGTCCCACTATGATGTTCGACTTTTATTTAACTCTCAGTACTTTCTCTTGGCTACCCTGCACTTGATCAAACCCCCTCAGGCATTCTATTTTAGATCTCTTGTTGTTCCCTTGTCCCTGGGTTTGGTGACTCCCCTCTCCTCTCATGTCAAACCAGTTGTTTTCTCCTCGGGATTGGTTAGCCTGCCTATCCTATATGGATAGACATGAGAAAAGAGGCGGGGGCAGCCTATAAATAGTTCCACGTCTGTCTGCTGACACTTCTGAATGCTTTCCAGTCGGATCTGGTGAAGGGCAAAGCCCTGCCCACTGATTTCAAAGTCTATTTTCAGGCTTCCTCGGGTGCTTCACTGCGTTGCTCCCCTTGCTACTCTGGTGCCCTCCATTTGTGTTTTGCTCTGGTGGGGGCGGGAGGAGTCAGACCGGGTACAGGTCCCACACTCTATCTCCACTGGCACTGTCTTCTCGTGGTGGGGCCAGCCCCTCGATCCTCTCTGAAAAGGCCATGTACCTCCCTGTCAGGGAATGGAACCCCTGTCCCAGGGCTCCAGCGTGACCAGGTGGAGGTACCCACCGCTACACTAAAGAGGATTTTTATAAACTTTACAAAGTTAGGTCCTGCTGCCGAAACCTGGGGTTGAACCAGGGACCTTTAGATCTTCGGCCTAACGTTCTCCCGGCTGAGCTGCTTCAGCTGCTTTGATCACACATTTTTAAAAAGAATGTACCCCAATGCTACACTACACCTCTTTAGGATACTAGGAGAGGAGAAGCAAGCTAATATCCTGCGATGACAACCAAAGACCATGTGAAAAAAAATAAAAGGAAACTGTGGTGTCACAGCTCCCATGAACATACATGTGAAAAGAGTTCATTGTTTGCCAACAAAATCCAGCATTACAATAAAGAACATTAGACTCTTCAACCACGGGGAACTTATCCCACAAGGGCAAGACCGATTATACGTAATGTAACCCACAGTTTTAACAGGCCCCCAAAGAAAAACCACATCATTTGATGTGGGAAATCCCTTTGAGAAGATTCACCACCCAGTTATAACTTTTTAAAGTTGTTATGAAACAATCACTTCTCAGCGAAATGGGAATAGAGGGGCCTTTCCACAACTAGAGAGAGAGTATTTCCAAGGGGTCTACAGCGAACAGCACACTTCAGAAGGAAACTTTGGCTTCCCCACAGTCACAGGGAAGCGGACAGACATGCAAAGTGGAAGAAAATATTGGTTAGCATCCTATTTGGGAAGAGACCCACCTAAAATTGAAAAGAACTTTCAAAGCTCAGCACCGCCCCCAAAGGGAAAATTAAACCCAACTGATCCCATCAGAACATAGGCAACAGGCAGAGAAAGAGATTTGACGGAAGGGAAGGCCGGAGGCAAACGAGGCAGTGAGAAGACGAATGAAGACCACATTCACACGCGACTGAGACACAGCATGTCAACATCGGCTCACGGTGGGTCAGATTCAACTTCAGGGGTTTGGTTTGGTTTTTTAATTAGCCTGGCTGAAATGATAAACCCTGACCCTATCGAATGTTGCTAAGTATGGAAGAGGCACTGCAATGGCTAAAACATTGCCTGGTGGGAATGGGAAGCGGTGCCGCGACTAGGAAAAACAGCAGCCGGTCCGTTTCTTTCAGAACCTCACGGGCACTCCCCACAGGCCGGCCAACAAGCATGCCCGCCTGGGCAGCCCGCCCAGGGAAAGGAAATGGGCACGTGCGTCCAACATCAACGGCTGCGCGCGCAAGTCTCAGCACAGTCCCGTCCCCAGGACAACCCATCAAAAGTCCCTACAAAGAGTGAGTGACACCGCAACTCGGGGCACAGAGGTCGGGTGGGCCAGTCCTCGGCAGTAAGAAGGAGCAGACGACTGAAGGACGCCGCGGGGGTGATGAGCGCACGCTCCACGGTGCGCACCCCCCACAGCCCCCAGTTCCAAACCGAAGGGGAGCACTCTGATCTCAGGGCTCATGTGCATGCAGTTACTGGCAGATGTCAAGGTTCCATTTTTAAAAGGTTGGCCGGACGACAAAACTGGGCGTTTATGTCATATTTATAGGGGGCATCAAAACCGTGATCAATTTCACAAGCACAAAGGCAGCCTCTGAGTGCTCACACAGAGGGGGCACTGTTCCGTCTCCAGGACTCCCCAGCTCCCTCTACACGCCAGGACTTTGTCTCCTAGCACTCCACAGACGCTGCCCCAAGAATGAATGAAAGCCTTGGCGAACGGTTGCCTTAGTTTTGCTCACTGAAACAAGAAAAGGCAGGTTTCTAGATCCCTTGCCTTGGTAATCCTTGATCACTATTTTGACGATCTTTCCGCAATAAATCTCGGAGAGGAAAAGGGAGAGGGGTTTTCTGTTTGTTTCCCTTCTGATTTAAATTGGCCTTAGTGTCCCCTGAGAGGGCGGATTCAGTCCCCCAGACACAGCTCTTCACTCCCTCAGGAACTGGGTGAGCTGCGTCAAAAGTTGTTTGCCGAACGCTGCCCCCTGCATGCATGCTCCAGCACATTCACAGATCTGTAAGGAGACACACATACAAACGCATCCACTTTCATCGGTCCACCCCACTCTCCTGCACACCTCTGCGGTGCACAGGTCTGCTTGTCCAAGCATCCATTCGTCAACCAGTCACTGCAGGATTGCGTAGGGGGCAAAGTGGGCCTCGGCTGCCCCTGACCTTTGCACACCAACCAGTGTCTTCCCCTGCCGCTGTCTCTTTTTGCCAATCTCTCTCATTGTCTGTTGCCTTCCTCTTCCTCTTCGCCCAAGGTCTGCCCTCTCCACCTCCCTCATGGACTGATGACCCCCCCACACACACCAGAAAATTATTTTCATTGCTACTGCCTAACTGTCATTTTGCTGCTGCTATGAATCAGACAACCTGACGGAGACGTGCAGGTTGAAAACCACTGCTCTAGACAATGGCCCCCCTCTCCCTTCCCCTCTGGAACTTTCAAAGGAGGATCTAAAACAGCTCCGGGGGATTTTAGAAAAGAATCCTCTAATCTGCCCCACTCCCTACCCTCGTTCCTAAATCCCCTGCCTGGAGACATCTGTTTATAGCCTGCTTAAGTTACAGGTGATCCCTACGGATACCCCATTCTTGTTTTTGTTTTGTTTCTTAATTTCTGCGAGGACAAATGCTCTCCCCAACGCCCACCGCGCATGCCACTTTTTCCCCTAGCCGAAAAGAGAGGAAGTGAAAGAGGAAATAGCACTAACGGACCAAGTCAAAGCCTAAACG
Organism: Nesogale talazaci; assembly: GCA_004026705.1. NCBI lineage: Eukaryota > Metazoa > Chordata > Mammalia > Afrosoricida > Tenrecidae > Nesogale > Nesogale talazaci. The sequence goes on along the minus strand of PVJH01020782.1, from coordinate 14,849 downwards.
AGTGGTCATCACAGTCATTCATACTCAGGGCAACCCATGGGGTAAAGCCCTGCCACTGAGCTTTCCTGGTCCTCTCCCCAAAGTCAGCAGGTAGGCTCAAAGAGCCAACCTTGACACAAGTTGTCAAGTTGTGCCACTCAGGGATCACCGTTAAATGGCCAGATCTTGAACAAAATTGGTGTCATGTAGAATATGAACATTTAAGGGCAAGTGTTCACACAAGGCGGACTGCCAACCCCAAAGACACAAAAAATGCAGACGGAAGGACACCAGCCCCCGCTCAACTCCCCTTCAGTCCCAGGACTTGGAAACTGATCACCTCAATCTGAATGTCACGAGACTGCTTGTGCCACACTGCTTGTGCCCAGGGTATGGAGGGCAAAAGTCAACTTTGTCCTTTGTTAAAAGCTAAAAAAGATGCCCAAGAGAAAAAAAGCTAAAAAGGATGGTGGGGGGGGGGGGGG
>PVJH01020781.1:0-40138 GCA_004026705.1 Nesogale talazaci | reverse complement strand
AGTCCAGTCCAGTGCAAATGTCCGATTGTAATCTATAAGGTCCTCTTCAGACTCATGAGGCACATGCAATGACACCAGGACAATCACAGGCCAGTGGGTGCAGAGTCTTGTGTATCCAGTGGTGGTAGAAGCATCTCAGAGCTGGCAGGGGTCTTCCCATGGCTCCTCCAGTTTCTAGGGCTCAGGGTCTATCAGCAAGCGGCTATGTGTCTCATCAGCTGCAATGTCTCCTAGGGAGTCAGCCTTGTGTCTTGTCAGTAGAGTGTCTTCAAGGGACTGAGTAGTGAGTCTCTCACCTCCAAGGGGGAAATACAGCTGGATTTCCCAGACTTCTCAGGAGAAAGCCATGCCTACACAGAGCTCTCATAGCCAGATTGACAGGCTAGGTTCCACCCCTACACTTTCAATCCTCAAATTGACACCAGATTAGGTGGCTGCCACCCACTTGATCTTGATGCCAGCCTCAAAGGTCAGAGAGACGCTTTCTCCCAAGGACTGGCACAGTGCCCTATGTGTTTCTTTCCAGAGGACATTTCTATTACTCCCTCTCTCTGCTTCCTCAGTCTTGGATGTCTCTAAATTCCCTTCGGTTCTTTGTTTCTTAACCCATCACTTGCCTGGGCCAGCTCACATTCTGATATCCTCCTAACCTTTTGCCCATTCTGTGTCCTAGTCACCTGTGTTGACGCAGCCCTCCTGGGCATGAAAGGAATCCTCAGAATAGCAGAAACACACCCCAGGGGACGAAGCCAGTGAGCACTTCTTTGTAAACACACATTGCTCTGTGCTTTCAGAAACTTGATGCCAACTTTATTCTCAACTCTAAAAACTCAAGAAAATCGCCTTGATTCCACTGAGCTGTTGGGGTTAATGAGTCACTGGTTTCAAATGTTAATGCTGGTTCGTTTCCTGGCATCTGAAAGTCTTGAAGCAGCCCTCTGCCAAAGCACAGGGTACAGTTGTCCACACACGTGGGGAAATAATGTTTAGAGCAGCAAGATGCCAGGCTGCCTCATCCTGTATTAGCTTTGTTAATCCTGATTAGACACCAATAACCCTGGAGATCAGGAGACGGAAAGAAAAGAGGGAGGGAAGGGAGCTATCAGGATCAGTCAATGATTGAATCCTTAGTTAAACCACAAACCAGAATCAGGACCGAAAAACTAGTGGAATTTTTCCACGAATGTTTTGAAGACCCCTTGTATAGTTAACAGACAGCTTTCTCCATGGAAAAAGCAAAAATTAACCTAGATCTTGTGTTTCCTGCTTTGGGTCAAAGTTTCCCTGACTTTAGTCATTTTTAAAAAAAAGATACATTCCTGAAACAGCCTGCAAGGTAGGTGAACCTGGAAGACCCAGTGCTGAGCCAAAAAAAAAAAAAGTTATTTTCAGGAAGTAACATTTTCAGGAAGGTGAATCTATACAGAGACCAATGCTTCAGAGTGGTTAGCAAGAGTAAGGAGTGGGGAGGAGAGAGGGCATTATTCGCCAGAAAGCAGTCACCTTTGATGGGAGAGGCAGCACTACAGGCGGGGGAAGTCTGTGCCGTTTGACTCGTGAATGATATCACCAACTGGACACAAGACAAAGGACACGCTGGGTAAAAACTATGTGATATATCATTGTGAAACAACCAAGAAAAATGCAGATAGATGACAGAAACATAGCTAGATGAATAAAAGAAAAAACAGGGGTTATGGATGCTATCCAAGAATTAGCTTTCTTGGTTTGATAATTTAGGGTCAGAGTTTCATGGGATAATTCAGTCAGTTTCCATGATATCGTTCACAGCATTTATGTTCTCTGTCTTAATTTGCTAAGTAGTGCCTGAGGTCTTAAAAGCTTGCAAGTGACATATAAGATACCACCATTGGCTTCTATTTGTCCAGAGCAAAAGGGAAAAATAGGAAAGCCAAGAATTCATGACTGTTGGACCAATTGTCTCTCTGAACCGTGGTCTCCTCGATCGTGAGTCCGGAACTGACACTTCAGCGGGCTACTGTCCAGCTGTCCCTCCTGAACATTCTGATCAGACAAAATCGATGGATGCTTTAGAAACGGAGAAAAATGCAGACCAGAATTTATGGAAACGGGAGGGACCCTGAATCTATTGTTCTGGGTTATGCTAAACCTTGAACCCAAACTTGCTCCTGGAGGATCCCTTTGACCAAATAACATGTTAGCTCAAAAAGTTGACACCCTTGCCTACTATACTCTTTTAAAAAAGTATCCGTCTGAGTCCGTGTGAGAAGCTTCAAAGACAGCAAGAGAAGTTAATGAGGACGTACCAAGTAGAATAGAGATAATGAGAGTGTTCACACTAATGCAACCAAGTTCATGGAACAGAATGGGATAGGAGTTGTTCAATGGGAACTGGATTTGCTGTATCACCTGAGATACAAAAGCCTTTTAAAAGTTTTCCTTTAACCTCTTTTAAGAACAAGTAGTAATCATTGGGTCTTTTTTGTTATTCATACCCAATCTCCAAGTTGCCTTCAGCATGACGATAATAATACTATTCTTATTAAAGAGCAAACAAAAACCCCCACTCCCTGCCAATAGAGCCAAGTCTGACTCATGGTGACCATACAGAAGAGGGTAGACTGCCCCTGTGGGTTAAGATGATAACACTTTACAGGAGCAGAAAATCTTATCTTTCTCCTGCAGAGCAGCAAGTAGTTTCAAACTACTGGCTTTGTGGTTGGCAGCCCAATATGCAGTCACTGCGTGATGATAGCTATCATTTAGGGTGCACCTACTCGAAGCCAGCCTCTTGTTCTTTTAATCCGTGCAAGTGGTTCTTTGCATTTCTCAGGTGCAGAATCTCCATCCATCACACAGCTACTGAACTTCACCTTTGGCTCTGCACCATGGACTGTCTGCTGCCCAAGTTTTCTCTGCATCCTGTGGCTTCCCTGTTTCCACCCCCCTGGACCTCAGAGCCACAGCTATCAGTCCTAGATATGAGAGATCTTTCCCTCTCCTGCGCCCCCACTGCTAGCCACCTAGAAGCTGTGCGTTGGTGGTGGTGTCGTGGAAAGAGGGAAGACTCAGGTTAGGGTTCCAGCCCTGCCACTTCCCGCTTGAACTCGCCTTGGGCTCCAAAAACCCAAATCCAACTTACTGCCATCAAGTGGACTCCTGCTCACAGGGACACTTTGGGAAATGATAGGAGCACCCCAGGGAGTTTCTGGGACTGTCCCTCTTTATAAGGGTCGAAAACCTCATCTGAGACTTTAACTCTTTACTGTAGAAAGCCTTTCTCCTGCAGAGTGGCTGATGGTTTCAAACTACTGACCTTGTGGCTAGCAGCCTGCCGCATAACCACTCTGCCACAGAGCTCCCCTCAGTTGGACTCACGGAGGTGGAGAACATCCGCTCACGGCTGTATAAGGCTCAAGAAACCATCCCCACCAGCTAACATCACAAGCCTCGGCCCACACAAGCAGTCCCAGCCATCATCTTTGGGTGAGTTCCTGAAATGTTGGACTAGTGTGGCCTGCACATGATGTCATAAATCTCCCAATCACCCTGGGCAGAGAAAAGTTTCCCACCCTTAACTTTGAGGATGGAAGAAAGAGGTGGTCCCAAGACTTTCTCCCCCACTTTCTCTGAACTGAGTAAGGTTGTGAAATCAGTTACTAGCAAGTCAATTCTGACTCATGGTGACCCCATGTGTATCAGGGATGAACTGCACACTGATTTGGGGCAGGATGGATTGCCAGGTCTTTCTTGCAAGGTTCCTCTGGGTTGGCCCTCTGATGAGCAGCTAAAACACTCCCATTCACTGCCATGGCATCCCAGTGGATTCACAGTAACCCTATCAGACAGCGGTTCTCAACCTGCGGACCGTGACCCCTTTGGTGGTCAAACGTTCCTTTCACAGGGGTCACCCGATTCATAACAAAATGACACCTAGGACGTAGCAATGAAAGTAATTTATGGTTGGGGGTCACCACCACATGGGGAACTGTGTGAAAGGGTGGCGGCATGAGGAAGGGGGAGAACCACTGCTCTAGGACATGGTAGAAGTGTCCCAGTCAATTTCAGAGACTAACTCTCCACCTGCAAGCAGGAGTGGGAAGCCTTGCTTTTCTCCCTCGGAGAGACTAGAGGATGAGAACTGCTGACCCTCCAGTTAGCAGTCCCATGCATAACCCCTCCACTTCCAGGTCTGGCGTGAGCCATGTGCACCACTCAGGAACTCCAAGGATGAGAAATTGTGACGTACAATGTAAATATGGGGGAGGGGCTCAGAAGTTTCATTTGATCTCAGATTTCTCCCTCCATTGAAGATGTGGCCACAGCTGCTTTGGTGAACCGCTAGTGCAAGGAAAGGGGGGGCAGAGAGAGGGAGGGGGGAACGAGTCAGGAGGCTGAGGGTCTCACCAAGAACTTCTCAAGACATGACCAACATCAAGGGCTCTGGGGAAAAGGCCCATATCCTCAGCACTGGGTCTGCCGAAGGAACGAGTTGGGCAAACCACGCTCAGCCCCTTCCCTCTGTAGCATTCCACCGCATATTTGAAACCCAGTCCTTCCCACTGCTGTTGCTCACCCCTAGATGGGTGGTTTCCAACATTAAGAAAAACTCCTGTGTGTGTGTGTGGAGGGGGAGGGGGGAAGGGTTTAAAAACTGAAGCCTAGGTCCCAACCTCTGAAAATTCTCGTGTCATTGTTCCGTTGAGAAAGTAAGACATCAGTAATTTTTTTTAACTCTTCGATTTGATTGTAATGGGTACTTAGGATTGAAAAACACCACTCGAAGCATCCCTGAGCAGTGTAAATGGTTACTATACTCACCACCAGGGAGCTGGAGGGGTGCAGATGTGAGCCCAGCCAGGAATACCTTGGAAGAAAGATCTGACCATCTGCTTCCTCCAAACCACCCACTGCAAGACACAGGGTGCATAGCTCTGCTTTGACACCTATGGTGTCGACATTGGGCACGGTGACCATGACTCAGCGATGATTCAAGGACAGTGGGCCTCATTGGCAGAAACTGAGAACAAGTGAGGTCCCTGGTCCCCCATCAGAGCTCCAGAGGGAAACCGTCTTCATCAACACACACTGACACCCTGGGCCACACCGAGAAGAGCCCAGGGTGCCCAGGGAGAGGGAGACGCGTGACATTTCCACAGAGTGCTTGGTTTATCTTGAAATGCTTTTCTTAGGCTGACCAAGGTCCCCGGGTTTTTTGAGTAGTTTTTTTTTTTTTTTCATTACAAGGCATGCAGCACTTAATTTCCATGATAAAACGGAAAGCAAAGTTAGTGCCATGGAGCTGAGTCCGACTCACGGAGACTCTGCACAGCGGTTCAAGTCTCTATCCTCAGATAACCTCGTCTTTCTCCCCTGGAGCAGCTGCTGCATTTGAACCGCAGACCTTGTGGTTAGCAGGTCAGTGCCCACCCGACAGCCACCAGGGCTCCATCCACATTCACAGTAAAAGAGGCTGCTACATGATTTAGATGCGTGTGAACATGTTTCAATCACCGCGATAGCAACCACTGCTTCTCCTTCTTTGCATTCGTTTAGATTCTAAACAAGTAAGAGGTTCTAAACTTTCGAACCTTTTGTTTTACTTCCAAATCGGTACTTCTTGGCCTCTTGCTGCTGCTGTTGCTGCTATTACTAAAACTGCCACTACTCCTACATGTGCTGTGTTGGCTGTATTTGGACACCCTGATGCCCTTCAGGGGAATCTTTTCTCTTTTTGGGTGTGGGGGGGATCTTTTCTAAATAAAATTAGCCAGAGACACAATGCCACACGACACTCCAGAGATGCAAGCTACAGTAGGTGCTGCCACCTATGAATTGAAGCGTCTGTCTCTCTAGGGTAGACTTCATTTGTGAAGCAGATACAGCTTGTGCTAAAAGAATGATCAAAAGTACACTACAGCACAGCTATAAACCAGTAGCATCAGTGCTTATTATGACTATCGAGACCTGGCAGCTCCATCTCTTTGTACAGGGATTCGATACACGTGTGTTGCATGAGAAAAGCTGTTGTGGTCACTGTGTCAGCTTATGTCCTTATGTCCCACTCTCCTGCTGGGATTTCTGAACCTGATTATGGGACGGTGAACATACTTGTAGTCAGATGGTACCAGATTCCATGGCACATGTCTAAATACTATTTTTTTCCACAACAGAACTGGGCTTTTAAGTAATAAAATACAATAAAAAGAAGTTCATTTACCCATATCTTCTTTATAAAAAACTCAGAAACAAGATTCCATCCTGGACATCTTTATCTGAAGTGTGATGTCCTAGTCACTTTGGAGAAACAAAAGCACGTTTTTCCAGAGAAGATGTCAGTCAGCACCTGCGGACCTAGTCTGCTCATGGGGTCCTGAGAATGTGACGCCAAGGATACAGGTCAGCTTAGTCCCCCAAAGCAGCTGCAGTCAGCCTGGGAAGCAAGCTGGAAGTCGCTTCCCAGAGTAGAGTGAAGGACGCGTTTGTCCAGCAGCAACCCTTGCACCTGAGCGTGTCCTGGGGCTGTTTGCCCATCTGCTGTCTGATGACATCTGCCTCTACAGCGCCTTGACAGCCCTCCTCCTCTAATCCGCTTCAGAAGGCATGCGAGGATTATCCTCCAGCCCCCGCTGGTCTGTGGGCTTGGACTCACGGCCATGGCGGCCTCATCTACGTTGGAGGAGCACTGTGCTGCGCCAGGTTTTCAGCGGCTGGTTTCTCCGCAGCAGGTCATCAGGCCTATCTTCTGCGGTGCCTCCAGGTGTACTCGAACTTCTGGCCTTTACATTAGCAGTCAAGCACCTCAAGTGTTTGCACCCCCAGGAGTTCCTTGTCTTAAGATAAAATCCTGGTGTGTTGACCCCTCCGGGCTGGTAAGAGAAGTTCCAGCTTGGTACCTGTGGTTCTCGGTGAGTGGATGGGTTGTGAGTAATTTACATTTTTCTCTTTTTGTTTATTTGTATTTTGTCATTGTCCCCCTGAAGCAAACATATATTTCAGTGGCAAGAAGAAAAAACATATCTAAACTTTTGACTTTTACGAGACCATAAATAAGCCTATGTGTGAACTACCGGAATTTATTTTTCAAAGCTATGTATTTAAATTTTTATACAAAACAACCTTATCACCATCAAAGTACTCTCCATTACACTGAATACATTGGTCAAATCTGTGATTCCATTCTTGGAAACATTTTTTTCAAACTCATCTGTTTGAATGGCTGACAGTACCTGTGGCGGGAATGTACTTGATGTCAATTTCATGATCGGGATGTAGGGGTGGAGTCTAGCCTGTTAATCTGGAGATAGCCAATGAGGCCTTTGTGTGGGCATGGCTTTCTCCTGAGAATTCTGGGAAGTCTTGTGATATTTCCCAATTGCAGTAGAGAAGTTTTTGTATGAAAATGTTTGTTCCCTTTATAATGATGGTGTCATGAAATATTTAAGACGGTCTTCATTCTTGATGACTGAGTTATTGGGTGAGGAAGGTGGTGAACTTGCCCTCCATCATCTACATTCATATTGCTCCTGGTTTTTATGTGATTCAAATGTGAACATCTGACCTTCCAAATGGTATCCTTTTGCACATTGGATCTGGAGATGAATTGAAATTGATGAGCCAGTCTCTTCCAAACAACTGTGACTTCAGAGGGTTAGGAAGCCGTTCATAAATCTAGGAGCTCTCCAGTGGAGTTGGTTTGTTAGTGTTGTTCAGGAAAGAAGCCCCTCAGAGCTACCGGACTAGGAGGTAGAAATGGAATAAATCCAATATTGCACTGAGTCTTAGTGATCTGTCAGGGGAAAGTAGAACTGATCCTTAGGGTGTCCCAAAAGGAATCTTTTCAGGAGTAGACAGCCTCATGGTTTTAACCTGCAGAGCGGCTGATGAGTTTGAACCTCTGACCTTGCAGTTAGCAGCCCAATGCTTAATCCACAGAACCAGTCAGGGCTCCTTGTGGGATAAGTAGGCTCCATCAAATGAGAAACATTACATGGGACATACTTAGCTCCCCACCCCATGCTAGAGAGAGAGAGAGAGAGAGAGAGAGTATTTCTTATCTGAAATTCATCTTTAACTAGGCATCCTGCATTTTATTTACTCAATCTGCTCAATCTGACATTCCTGGGCCTGAGTGTTCTTCTTCATGACCTCCACATACCCCAGGTCATGGCCAATCGGGTGCCACAAGATGGGTCCTGGACCATAGTTCTCTTTCCCTGGACCACACATGACCTCCACTCTGCCCTGCTGGCCTAAGGACACCTACCTTTCTCACATCTGGGACATTGAGGGCTTTCTTCGTGTGAGCAACCCAGCCCACGATCCCGATGTCCAGCAGAAATACCACTTCTTTTTCAGGGCCCACAAGGTCGTCCTCAAACTTGGAGGCTGGGGTGACGTTCAGCAGCCTGGAGGCCACCTCAGGCGTGCCATTACGGGCCCGGCATAGGAACATGCTGCAGCGGTCAGCCCCCAGCAGCTGGGCCAGCCTCTGCAGGGCCCTGTGCATCACCAGCTCCATGCTGCTTCCCTCCTCCTGCGTCAGGAGCAGCAGCTCCAAGCACACGGCCGACTCCTCCACCTGACTCAGTTCTGTGAAGGAGGCGCTGGTTGTGGTGGACAAAGGTCTCTTCTGGAAGATTTCTCCCAGCACCTCCACCCGCAGCTTCTTATTGAAGTACTCCTTGGCAAAGCGAGGGTTTTCCTCGAGGTATTTCTCTACAGCATCTTGGCTTATCCCGCTCATGGTGCAGCTTGCTTTTCTGGGGTTGGTCGGTCCTCAGACTGCTACCTCAGGTGGAATGTCAAGATGGAAATACATCCTGGTCAAAAATCATAAGTAGCACCTCACAGAAAGCACAGAGGTCAGACAGAATGGCTGCCCAAGAGCTCTGAAGTCGCCTGAAAGACTTGAGATGTGACAGAAGGTCTTGGCTTAAGGTGGTGCTCAGGAAGCAGAGGATTAAAGAGTTGTTTGGGCCACTAAATCCCTAAGTATTATTAACTCATAAGTCCGTAAAGAATCCTCTGAGCATGTGAGATCAGCCAGACAAGTGGCAGATTGCTTTGTCTATTGGGAAAATAACAGAATACAACTGCTGTCCACAGCAACAAGGAATCCTCGGGAAGCCCAGTCAGTCTTTTACAGTAACAGCAAGTGACAACTGGACCTGCTCTGCCTACCTCCAAGCAAGGGAATCTATTTAGACCTCAGAAATTGAAAACATTTCTGACAAGCCTTGGACTTGTCACTAGCTAGATGCCATGGATATCAAGTTACAACCAAAGCAATAATCCTTATCAAGATTAGTAGAAAGGGCTCAATCTAGAACCCCCACCCAGGGGGACGAATAACAAAAAGTGGGTGAGAGTCAACGGAGGATGATGTAAGATATGAAAAAAATAACTTACAACTTATCAAAGGTTTGTGAGGGAGGTTGGGCAGGGGAAGGAGGGGGAGGAAATGGAAAGCTGATATCAGGGGCTCAAATGGGAAGAGAATGTTTTGAAAATGATGGTGTACGTGCTAATGGGCTTGACACATTGGAGGAATGTATGGATTGTGATCAGAGATATAAGGGCCCCCAATAAAAGTATTTTTTAAAAAATGATTAGGAGAAAGACAAACCTTTCTACTCTTGTAAAGAGCTCCAGTCTCAGAAACTCAGAGAAGCAGTTCTGCCCTGTCCTAGAGGAAAGCTATGAGTCAACGTTGACTCTATGGCAGGGAGTCTTTCTCCTGTCAAGATAAGATAAGTGATGCCAAAAGGCAGCCCATACAGCGGCTAACTGGCCTTCCCGGCTTCGTTTGGAATCTGTTTTCAACAGTTACGAGTTGAACAGGATGCATTTTTTGCTCCAAGGTATAGCCTGTCTGGCTCCTGGATAAGAGTGTCTTTTCTGTTGCCCGGATCTTCACTGCCTTCCTCAGGGCTCTGCCTGTGGGGAGAGCACTTAGCACTACTCTGTTTTGTTTAATGTTCAGTTTATCAAGCTTTTACACTTATTAAGCACATTTCCCCAAATATTTAAACACTATTATGCAACTAATAAATCAAACTTTGCATTTCATGAACCAATGTTCTTGAATACATAAATGCTGGTCACCTTAGTCAAGGTCTTCCCAGCATTTCAGTAAAGTGACCAGCCCACTGTGATGCATTCTCTTCACCGAAAAGCACACACTAAAGCGTGACAGTGACTCTAGACATTCACATTTGAAGCGAGTTCAAAATGCAACAGGGTGGATTTCATTTCATTCTCTAAATTCAGTGCTTTACCTCACTAGCTAGAGGGGCATGCTCTTATGAGGAACTGAAGGAAATGAGAACAATCGGAGCCATAAGTCTGGGGTTATGGGTGGTGAAAACAAACCTGGAAACATGGTTTTCCAGGGGGCAGGGCATCATAGGGTGTTGGTTGAGCTGTGTCCCCTCTCATGGCCCAGGTTGATTTGGTATCTCAAAGGGCCACTGTAGGCACACTTTTTCTAGTTCTTTCCTGTGTCACATGCAAGGAAGATCTCAGAAGGATTTCTTTGAGTCACTCCAAGCACTTTCTTAGCATTTCATCATAAAATTAAAGCAAAGTGCAGGGTGACCTCCCAAGTGAGGAAAGTTGAGCTGGCCAAGTCACTTCTCTCCTTGAAATACTTTGCTTGTGCACCATAATCTTGTAGCAGTTTGGGATCTTCCGTCTATCTGATTATTTTGTGTAACCACAGGGCTGTTGTTTCAAAAGTTTATGTAATACTCATGATTTCTTGATTCTATCCTTCCAACACAAAGAGAAAAATGTATATGGATGGAAAGGAAGAACAAACAGCATATCACAAGCTGAAAAATACTGAAGGAAAAAGTCAAACATTGAGTTGCTATATTGAAGGATTCTGTGGGCAAAAGAAGGAATCTTGGTATCTAATGGGTTATGTGTTGGGCTGCTAACAATAAGGTCAACAGTGAGAACCTACCAGAATCTGAGGGAGAAAGATGAGGTTTTCTGTTCCCCCTAAGATTTACAATCTCGGAAACCCGAAGAGGTGGTTCTAGTCTGTGACAGGTTCAGTATGAGTCATAATTGACTCAGTAGCAGTTATTATAGATGAAATACCGAACAATGCAAGCAAGAATCATCAAACAAAGATGGTAGGGACATTAGAAGAGAGAATGAGAGAAGGTGAAAGACATAGATAGTCATTGTACCAAAAAGAACTGGTCAACATTCAACAGTTAAAGAAATAGAATATGATCAAGAACTCAAGTCATGAAAATAAGACATCACAAACTGCTGTGAAGACATTAGTGAAAAACAAAGTTCTAGGAATTGATTGAATATCAATTGAAATGTGTAAACAAGATAATAATGCACTAGAAACATTCGTGAATCTATGCCAGAGAAGTTTGAAAGACAGCTGCCTAACTGGAAAGAATCTATATTTGTGCACATTCTAACAGAATATAACCATTAATATATCACTGTCTGCCATTGAATGCTATAGTCTGCCAGATGAACTAATAGATCTGTCTTGGAAGACATGCACTAGCTTATTCCTTAAAAGCAAGGATGTTGAGATTTTGTCTCATGGACTTTATTCATATTATCAGGAGAGCCCAGTCCTTGGAAAAGGCCACCATACTTGATACCGATTTGGTGAAAAAGAGGAATACCCTTGTGTTGGTCTGAGTAGACTAGAGATACAAATTTATAGACATTTGAATATGTATAAGAAAGAACTTTGTATTATAGGAACAATTGAATATTGAGAGAACATCCAAGCCCAGTTTAGATCAAGTCCATAAGTCTGATATTATCTATATGTTCGAAACCAATCTATGAATTTCTCTTCAGACTCACAAAACACATTCAATGATGCAGATGCAGGATGATCACAGGCCAGTGGGTAGAAAGTCTTGTGGATCCAGTGGCAGTGGAAGCAGCTCAGCGCTGGAAGGGGTTCTCCATGTGACTCTTCCAACTCCAGGGCTTTAGCATATCTCCATGTGTCTTCTCCACAGGAATGTCTAGCAGGGAGTAAGCACGTGCCCCACCTCCAGTGAGCTATTTATCTCCTGGGCGGTCCAACTGAGGTCATCAAGTTGTATGCGATCTGATTGACAAGCTAAACTCCATCCCTACATTCCTAAGTCTCAAACTGACAACAACTTATGTAACTACCACAAACCTCAATGAGATGGATTGACACAGTGACTGGCTACAAACATGGCAACGATTGTGAGGATTACACAAGCCTGGGCAGTGCTTCATTCTGTTGTACATCAAGTCACATGCTGAGTCAGAAATGACTCCACAGTAGTACCATATTTTACTGAGAGGCAGATAGCAGTACAATAACAATATGTATAAATAGATAAAATAGGTTCCTGTTTTTTCTACTTATAATAATGAAAATGAATTAAAAAGAAAGCAATCTACTATAATCAGTACAACTATCTGCTCATTTTTTTAATAACAGATGCATACTGATTGTCCAGTACCGGGAACGTGCCACATCAGTTACTATGGTAGAGATTAGCCTCTTTCTGATTGCCCTCTCCTTCTAGTTGTATGGTAGCATGATACTTCTCTGCCTCCCTACCTCCATGGGTCACCCATGTGACAAGTTCTGACCAACCAATTGTAGACAGCATGGAATTGATGACTTTGTAGCCATTGAGAGACTTCATTGAAAAGATGAGTTTGACTCTTTCTACCTGAAAACATTGACTAACCTTTCCATTTTTCTACCATTCTCTAAGCACAGACTGGAGAGAAGTAATGCTCAGAGTCCTTGTTTCTCAGTTTCCTCTCTCTTTCTCTTAGAATGTGGGTGTTCATGTCCATTCATACAAAATGTGACTGGCTAGAAACACTTCATATTTATAAAGAGAAAAGCATGATTCCTTGTATTAACTCTTTCACTAATGGCAAAACATGCTTCAGTGTTTTCTAGGGGTGATCAAGTTGTTTTCTGTTGTATTACCTTCTGTTCCAGGTAATCCTCTGAATCTCAATAATGTAAGCCAATGGAAGTTTGCTTCTCGTTGACATGTGCTCAATCACCAGGGGAAACCCAGGCTGCTGCAGGTCTCCGCCATCTTTCCTATGTGGCTGCTAATGATGCCCTGGACATAGAACTCCAGCCAGCAGATGGGGGAAGAGAGAGAGCACAGAAGATTAGACTGCTAGCTTTTATGAGCCTCATCTGGAAGTGGCAGCACTTTGGTCCATAAAGCTCCAGAGGGCATCTGGCGGTTTCAGTTACAGCAGAAGCTGCCTCTTCCTAAGCGAGGTCTGACACTCTGGACCGAAGTGCAGATTGGCCAGCTAGCCTCCTCAAGTCCCACTGCTACATCCTAAGAAGTTCTTCATTAGCAAGAGTAAGCTCAGACCCAGTCTTTAAAAATACCTATTTTATGAAGAGATGTCTAAGCAAGGAAATGAACATCTCTTGATTGAGCACCTACTATGAGCCAGTGTCTTGGGAAGTCCTGTGGACAGGAGGGAGGGACCGTGAATGCAAGATGAATGGACCGTGATCTGTCTGTGTGACATGGTCTGCAAAGGAGATGGGCTCTTGTGTACATTATATGCACCCCCTAAGATGTCATTTAAAGCAAATCATTGTATGTACAGAACAAAAGATCACTTTTGTAAAGAAAACATTTTCTATTTTCTGATCAATCACTGTTGCTATAGAACGTTTGGAAAATAAAGTACGAAGGAAAAAATAACACAAGATACGCATATCTCACCATTGTGGACTTCTTTTTTTTCCATATATCCGTGTGTGTGTGTGTGTGTGTATACGCATGTGCGTGTGCGTGCGTAGCCCTGGTGGTGTGTGATGGTTACATGCTGCACTGCTAAGCCCAAGGTCAGCAGTTTGAATCCAGCTACTCCATGGGAAAAAGACGGAGCTTCTCCTCCCGTAAAGAGTTACAGTGTGGGAGACTCACAGGGACAGTCCCACTCTATGCTGTGAGGGCCACAGTGAGTCAGCATTTTCTCAGTGGCAGTAAGCTTAGGTTAGGGATTTTTTCTTCTTCTTTTCATTGCCATGTTACCCCATTCATGATATAAACCAGACACAGGGCTTGGGTTGAGGTGGATACAGGGCATTTGCTTTGCCTCCTTTTTCTGTACAGTCAGTGCAAGAGCACAGCCTGTGGTAAACTCAAGAAGGTTCTGGTGTAGGTTGGGTTTGGTGTGTGTGTGTGTGTGTGTATTCAAAAAGTTGTTTTATGAGGATAGAACTGTACACTGAAGTTAAAAACATCAGTTGACCTATATTCACATATTTGTACTCGTGAGGAAATTCAAGTCAGAATGCCAAAATAAACTGTTTTCCTTTGCTGGTATCTGGAACACCAATGTTCATGACTCATCATTGAGAGAGAGAGGGGGAGAGTGGTTAAGCCAACTTTTAAACACCTAATAAATAAACGAAAACATGTTGGGACAACAACAATTATCATAAAAACGGATCAAAATCTCCTAACACTTCTCAACATGTGGTGTGTGCAAGACCTGCCAGGTAAGTTCCAAGGTTCTTGGAAGGGGCAGGGGCACTGGAACTTTTCTGGCAGCCATGACTGTGTAAAGCAGTTGGGGAGATCTCAACTGCAGAAGGTGACAAGATTTCTCATCTGAAGTGTCCCTAAGGGGATCCAAGCATTGGATGGAAAACACAGATGTCCTCAGGTTTGTTCTCACCCAAGATGGACAGATAGATAACACACCCACGGCCACACACCAGAGACAACGGGTTCTCAGAGCAGACTTCCTTGAACGTCCTGTGTTTAAACTCCTTGAACACCCTGTGTTTATGTCCTGCATGTTCTTAAACATTGGGTTAGTAAAGGAGCTAATGCATTGGTGATGATGTTCGTGGGGTGGCCAAGATTCAAAAAGACCAGAGAAAGGGAAGAAAACGCGTAAAGTAGAGACCGTGGAGCTCTTGTCTGGCAAATGTCCAAAATGCTATTGGAAGGTGACAAGTGTCTTGTCAGGAGATTCAGAAACAGCCCCAATACTTTCTAAAGGACTAGTCTGAGGACCAATCAATTCTTTATTCCTGTCTGGTAATCCTCCTTCTCCTCCCCACCCCCTCTGCTTTCAGGTCCAGCTGCAATGGAAAGGTCTACATCCAGCTATACAACTAAGGGACCCTGGTGGCTCCTGGTTGCCATGAGTCACAGTGGGCTCCCTGGTAGTGAGTGGCTTGGTTTGGTTTGGTTTGGTGACATCGTTGTTGTGCAATAAAATGTTAACCATCAACGTCTGTATTCAAAGCCACGAGCTGCTCAGCGGGAGAAAGACCAGCTGGAAAGAGGAGGCTGTCTACTGCTGTAAAGCGTTTCAGCCTTGGAGTTACAGTGACTGATCATGAGACCAGTTCTGCCCTGCCCTATAGGGTCACTGGCAGTTGTATTCGACGTGATTGATGGCGGTGGGTGAGTCTAATCCAATTTGGAGACCCTAGGTCTCCATCACTAACCCAAAAGTTGGAGATGCTAAGTCCACACAGATGCCTCAGAAGGAAGACCTGGTGCTCTACCTCCCACCAAACCCAACCCAACCCAACCCAACCCAACCCCAGCCGTCAAAAACCTTAGGGAGCACAGCTCTACTGTGACACCCACAAGTGCAGTGAGTTGATGACAATTGATTTTACTTTCTTTTTCTGACTTGAACAGGTGAAAAAGCAACTGATATTGTATCTTTTTTGGGTTTTTTTGGCCATGCAATGATTCTCAGCTAGTCAAAAGTGGCATATTCTGACTGTTTCCATCAGGCTCCTTGAACTGTGAATGGTGAGAGCAGGCTCTGTGGGCTCTTCAAGAGGGCACCAGCTATGACTCTCAGTGTTTTGATTTCAAGGAACCCTGAGGTTTTCTGGAGTCATGTCAGACCCTTCCTCTCTCTCCACTCCTCAGCCCACTATCCCAGGCTGCTTGGAAACAAAACCCGGACCAAACCCAGAAAGACACCGGCCATGCAAACGATCCGTAGTTGCGATTCAAGGGGGTTTGCGGGAAGGAGGTGTGGAAGGTGACCACCGAGGCCGCTGAGATAGTTCCTGTGTTGACCACGGTTGTGTTTCTGGAGAATATTTAACAGGGAGGTTTTAACGCTCTGAACGATGTTGAAACTCAACAGCAAATATTGACCCAGAGAGCACCACCACGCTCCTGAAATTGGGGGAAAGACATCCTTTAATATCGTGAGAAAAAAAACCATAGGGCGCAAAGATTCCCCAGAGTGGAGGGGACAGTTTGGCAACGCCCGGGCTGGCGGGTGGGGGTGAGGAGCGTCCCGGGCAGTTCCGTGCCCTCTGGCTGGGTGCGTCCAGGGTCTTAGGGGCCATGGGGCGCCTCCAAAGAGACGGACTGGGCCAGGAGGCCCTGCCTTGCCGCAGGCCAGCGCCACGGTTGGTCACCAGCCACAACCTGGCCCTGGGACAGGCCGCCACTGGGGAGTTGCCCGGCCCCGCCGAGGCCACCCGGCGCGTGCGGGAGCTCCCCCCAGCAGAGGGGGAGAGGCGGGCCTGAGAGGCCCACCCTGCGCCCGCCCGGGGCGGCGGTGAGTCAGGGCTCGTTATGCAAGCGCTGGCAGGCGCGCTCCGGGTCCCCTCCCCGGCGCCTCCGCCGTCGGTCCTTCACCCCGCGCGTTACGAAAGAGCCCACCCCCCTGAGCTATAAAGCGGCCCGGCGGCGCGGGCGGCGCGCTCGCCTCTCCTCGCTCCACGCGGCCGGACGCCACAGCCAGCTGACCGCGCGTCTCCCTCCCGGTGGTGAGCACCGGCCAGGCAGTCCTGGGGGGCGCGGGCGGAACGGGATGGGGGGTGCGGGGGTGGGGAGCGTCCTAGTGCGGGCGCTCACGGCCGCGCGTGCCCCGCAGGGCGTGATGGAGTGGATGTGGGCGCTCGTGCTGCTGGCGGCGCTGGGCAGCGGGCAGGCGGAGCGCGACTGCCGCGTGAGCAGCTTCCGAGTGAAAGAGAACTTCGACAAGGCGCGCGTAGGTATCGGGCCGGGGGCGGGGGGGGGGGGACGGGATCCCCCGCGGCCCCCAGCCCTGCCCCTGGCCCCCGATCCCCTGGGCTGTGCTCCCCTGGACGCCAACCCCGTGCTCTGGACTTTCGTACAGTTCGCGGGCACCTGGTACGCCATGGCGAAGAAGGACCCCGAGGGCCTCTTTCTGCAGGACAACATCATCGCCGAGTTCTCCGTGGACGAGAACGGCCAGATGAGCGCCACCGCCAAGGGCCGAGTCCGCCTTTTGAAGTCAGTGGCCCCGGGGAAGGCTGCCTATGGCCAGCTCGGCTCTCCCAGTCCCGGGGTCCCTAACTGGGCCGGGCTGCGCAGAGAGGGACGGAAGAATGGGGAGGGGAGGCGAGGCAGGGGGCAGGAGGTGTGTGCGCCTGGCTCAGGGCCGCTTTGGCTTTTGCAGCAACTGGGACGTGTGCGCAGACATGGTGGGCACATTTACCGACACCGAGGACCCTGCCAAGTTCAAGATGAAGTACTGGGGCGTAGCATCCTTCCTCCAGAGAGGACGTGAGTAGCTAGCTCAGTAAGACCGTCTTGGGGGTGGGAAGTGGGCCAGGTGGGGTCCCTGGGTTTCATTTCCAGGGGAAGAGCCTGCCAGAAGGTGTGTGAAGGTATGTGAGTGGTAGGAGCCACTAGCGCCCCCGATGGTTAGGGGAGACAGGACTGGGGTTAGGTGGGGGAAAAGGTGAAGATTTCTGCTCCTATTTAAAAACACACACACACACACACACACACACACACACACACACACACACACACAAACCAAAACACAGTCAGAACTTCACAGGGCAGTTCTACTCTGTTCTATAGGCCAACTCTGGGTTGGAAATGACTTGATAGCAAACCTTTTTTTTTGCCTTATTAGAAGGCAATAGGAGCTCCACAAACCTGGTTCAAGTTTGAAAGGACATTCAGGTTTAGGTTTCTTAGCCAGCCTCCTCAAAGATGCCATGCCCTCTCCCACCACTGTGCCAGAATGCTCGCCCACGTCCCCCTGCCCAGCTCACACCAACACTCAAGCTGGCTTTGCAGTTTGCTGTTCTCTGTGGGTCAGAGGCTGGACCTAAGCATTCACCCATGCATTCACCCATGCAAGGAGCATACGGTTGGCCCCCTCCCTGGCTGGTGCTGAGATTCTCATGTAAGCAGTGTCCCTCGAGACAGTGCCCTTCCTTTTCCCCTTCTCCCAAGCTTGGATGTAGAGGAAGCTGTGAGAACGCATGCTGTTCTCAGTCCTCCCCCATTTCTGGCAGCCGCAGGGCAGGGAGGAAAAATCATGGACTCTTAGAGACGCACAGCAGTCCTATTAAAACCCTCAAACTCACTGCCTTGTGTCAATGCTGACTTGTAGACTAGGACAGGGGGATTGCCCCCCAGGGACTTCAGAGACTATCATTTTCTGGGAACTGAAAGCCTCCTTGTTCTGCAGTCGAGCTGCCAGTGGTATTGAACCGCTGACCTTGTGGCTAACAGTCCAACTTGTCATCCACTGTGCCACCAGGGCTCCTGAGGAAAGAAGGAGGTTCTATACTCAGATGACTAAACCGAGGCCAAGAGAAGACAGATTTGCCCAAGGCCAGGCCACGAATTTAGGAGCGTCAAGGTCAAAGGTCAGGGGACCCAACTTCCAGGCCGGGATTAGGTGACCCTGAACAAAGAAGGGATTCCTGATGCAAACTCACCTTCTGCAAAGTATTGAACTCTCTTGTGAAATGGGGCACACGGGGTCACTTGGGGTGACTCTTAGCACAGTGACCTAAAGCAAAGTGTCTTTTATCCAAGCCTTTGCTGTGCACGTGGCACAGGCTCCACCACTTCCTCCTCAGTCGTCTGTGAGGTGAGGTATGAGGGGACATCACAAAGCTCATTAGAAACTTGGCATTAGAAATAATGGAACTTTCCCGGGAACTTCCTGATGTTCCCTTGTGTATTGAACTCCATGAACAGCACGGATCTACATTGTCCAGCTGCAGTTGCTCTTATTAGCTTTATGTCACCTGCAGATTGATTTATTACAGATAATGCACTTTCCACTTGTTTCTGTTTGCTTGTTTTTAAACAAATGGGAGGTTTGAGGCATCCCTCCATCTAGTGTAAGCATCATGTTTATTTGATATGTACTGGTGAACTGAAAGCATCCTGTGGTTTCCTTGGCTATGAGACTCACAGTGGTCTGGACGGAACCCGGGATAGCTCTGAAGTCTGCATGTAGTACAAGGGGGCAAGTGCTTTATCTTGAGTCAAGGGAGTCTTTTTCTGATCCAGGTTGCAAGATTATCAGCATTTTCAGAAAGAGTAAAGGCATCCTACGGGAATATTTTGAGATGTGCTCCTAAAAGGACAGGGCCTTTGGCAGGGCCTTTGAAGTAGGATCAAGTGAGGAGATAGAGTCCTGCCTTTTGCTCCCCTGACCTCTCCCCTAGCCCCAAGCCAGAGTCGCTCTGCTTTTACTGCACGTGTACCAAGATTCTAGCTAAGATTTCCTTTCTGGGGAAAAGAACTGCCGAAAAGCATTGCTGCCGATGTTGAGTGAGATAGCAAAGATAGAGAAGGCCCCAGGGGAGAAAAGTGAAGCGATTGGCTTCCCCAAAGATTCCAGCCTTGGCAACCTTGCAGGGCAGCTTCACTCTGTCCTGCAGGGTCACTGTGAGTGGGAATCTGCTTGATGTTAGCAGATTTAGGGCTGATACTAAGGAGTGGGATTGCTGCATCATCTGGTAGTGCTATTTCTAAGTTTTCAAAGAAATTGCATACTGTTTTCCATGGTGGCTGTACCATCTTGCAGTCTCATTAGCAACGGATAAGGGTTCCAGTTTCCCCTTAGTCACACCACCATTTATTTCCATTTTTTTATCCTTATCCTGGTTTCACATGGTTGCTTTCATTTTCATCTCTCTACTGGCTAGTGATTGTGGACATCGGGTGATATTTTGTGGACTACTTGGTTGCCCCCTTTGATGAAGGTTCTGTTCATGTCCTTTGCCCATTTTGTGATTGAGTTCTTTGTTTTTTATTGTTGAGCTGTTGCCACTTTCTATTGATTACAGAGATTAGACTTGTATTGGATAACTCATTTCCAGTCTTTCCCCCTCTGTAAGTTGTCTATTTATTTTAAAAATAGAGCCTTCTGATGAACATTAATTTAAAATTTTGATGATGCCCTATTTATTTAGTCTTTTGTTGAAGTGTTTACATAGAGGTTGATGAGAGACAGTAATCTGTACTTTTCTTTCTTTTTTGTGATGTCTGTTGTAGGTATCAATGTTACACTGGCTTCTTTGAAAGAATTCAACTGTGCTCCTTCCTCATCTGTATTTTTTTGCTTTGTTTGACTTTCCATTGTGAATCGGTGGACGTTTACAGAGACACATGCATGTTTTGAAAAGACTGAATAGGATTGATATCATTTCTCCCCTGAATGTGTGGCAGAATTACCCACTGCAGCCATCTGTTCGGGGCTTTTTGTTGTTATTGACACTGTTTTGATTATGTCATTGAGTTCTTGTGTTATACTGCTGTAGTAAGACTTTCTCTTTATTTTTGTGTTTCTTTGGGTTGGATTTATGTCCTTTTCATCCAGGTTTTCACTTTGGTTGGAGTGTAGTTTTTAAATGAAATTTCTCATTGGATCTGTTGTACTGTAACCAATATCCTTTCTTAATTTGGTTATTTGCCAAATAACCTGTTGGTTTGTTTTCCCTTTTCTTTCTGTTTTCGGTCAATCTAGTCCACAGTTTGTCTATAGCATTGGTTCTTTCAAGGAACCAATATCTGATTTTATTGCTTTAGTCTTCTGGGTTTTTTGTTGTTGTTGTTGTTGTTGTTGTTTGTTTGTTTGATTTATTTCTGCCTTGGTTTTCAGTCTTTCCCTCTTCTGGGAGCATCAGACCTCTTGCTTTGCTACTCGTTCAAGTTTATGGTTTAAATTAATGGCTTTGGATCTTCTTAATGTATCCATCCACTGCTGTGAACTTCCCTCTGAATCCTGCTTTGACTTTGCCCCCAACGCCTTTGGTATAATGTTCTATTTCATTTTCATTTGACATGGGAGTTTAAAATTTTTATTTTTCCCTGTTGTTGGTTTCTAGCTTCTTACCGTTCTGGTCAGACTTCAATCCTTTTTAATTTGTTGAGATTGTAGTATTTGTTCTATTCTGGACGATGATCTGTGTACATTGCTGGTAGGAGCATAAGTTAAAACACAAGGCCTAGGCTGAACCCCGGTGGCGTAGTGGTTGCAGCCCACTAGGATGGAGGTTCAATTCCAGCTCCACAGTAGCAAAGGCTGGGCTTCCTACTCCCACCACCAGAGGACAGTGATGTGTCTCCCCCCCCCCACCCCCACCCCCCGCAAAAAAGAAAAAGAAAACAAGGCCTTGGAGTCAATTCTGATGGTAAATCCATTTAGGAGTTGAGAGTCTTCATCATTCTCTTGACAAGCAGCTGGTGGGTTTGAATTGCTGACCTCTAATTAACTGCCCGATGCCTAATTCATCGTGCCACTAGATGTCCTTCATTTGATGCATCTATACTTATCATTGTTATGCCTTCTTACTGGATTGATCCTTTTATTGTGCAGTGCCCTTTATCTCTTTTTGTTTGCTTGTTTTTTGAGTTTGTGTGTGTGTGTGTGTGTGTGTGCCCTGATAGGAGTAGGAAGCCCAGCCTTGCTCCTGGAGAACTGCTACTGGATTTGAACTGTCAAATTCAAATTGTGTGCCAGGAATGGGGCAAAAAACCACTATGCCCCCAGGGCTCAGCGCCCTTTATCTCTTGTTACACATTTTTTGTTGTGAGCTGAATGACAACTTTGTTGTGAATTATTGGATGGAAATTGTTTTTTCATTTAATATTTTATAAATGGTCCCATATTGTTTCCTGGCCTTTTGAGTTTCTGGGGATAAATCCATATGGAATTTTATGAATGACCCCTTGGCATATTGTATTATTTGTCTCTTGCTGCTGTGGAATTCTCTTATTTTGTTCTCAGGAATTTGTTAGGATAGTATCAGATTGGTCTTTTTGTGTCTTCTAAATGGAGTTCATGTAAATTCCTATATTTGAAGACTTGGTTCTTTGTTCTAATCTGAGAAATTCTCTCTGAGTATGCCTTGGAACATCGATTCTATGCTTTTATTCTTGTCAGTACTCTGGGATTCCTATCATTCTAATGTAATTGACTCTCATAGTCCCATGTGTTTTGTTTTGTTTTTTTCTTGTCTCTCTCTAGGTCTTGATAAGTTCAGTTATTTTGTCATCTAATTCATTTACTTTATCCTCTTTTCTAATTCAATTGCAGTGGTTTTTTTGTTTTTCTTTTTTAAATGCTTTCGTTTTTCGCATGTGGAGTCTTTCATTTCATTCCTTATTTTGTTTGCTGATCTCCATTAGTTTGCATTCTGTGTGCCTTGGGCTTTCTTTAAACACATTCAGCACCATGGTCTGAAAACGGTTAGTTCTTTGCCTGAGCCTCGCCTCTATTAACAAAAATTTATTCTTCATGTTTTGCTTTTGATTTGTCCTGCTTCTCTTGTGACTTTGCATCTTTCACTATTTCTTGCCTGAGCCTGGGCTATTTATTTATTACTTTAAATTTTGTATTCTTAATTTTGGGAAGTTTTCCGAGTGGGCACCCTGGTGATGAAGTGGCAAATGCCCAGTTGCTAGCCGAGACTCTGGGGACCTCACTCATCTACAGGGTCATGAAAAGCCAGACTTCACCAAGCAGCAGGGGGTCTGATACCTTCTTTTAAGGACAATTAGAGGGCACTTTTTTTTGGGGGGGAGGGGTGTCCCAGGGATAGTTCGGAGCTCTGGATGCTTGAGTTCTGGAGGTCAGTTTGCATGCGTGTGACAGCGGCGGAGTAGAGTGGCTAAACTGGTCACAAATACTGATGTAAATGATGTGACTCAACTTTTCTGAGGTGAAAACACAAAAAGAAAGAAAGTCTAAATGTCTCTCTTGGGGGCGCCCCTGCACAAACTCTCCCATGGTGTCCCACTATCAACAAAGAACCAGCCGTTTCTACCCTGGTTGCCCATCTGGATTGCCTTTGCCCTCTGTCATTGTAGTTCCTCCAAGTCCTAGTGCCCATCTACCTGGGGCCTTTATGAGACTCGGTAGGACTCTCTTACATGATCTCCCTGTCACCCCTCCAAGTTGCGCAACCTGCATATTCTCGTGGCCAGTCCACGCCACTTGAAAGAAGTGTGTGTGCTACAAACTCCTCCCACCATTTCCCCTTCTCCGTGCACCCTTTGGGATGCTGTCCAATCCCTTCCCCAAATGCTACCTGGAGCAAGTCCTTCAGATGTCGATAGGTAGGTTCTTGTGTTAGCCCAGGCAGACTAGAGAAAACAAATCCCTAGAAACTCCTATGTGTATAAGAGAGAGGTTGATATAAAGGGTAATTGTACATCAAGAAAGCATCTCAGCCCATTCCAGGCCAAGCTCATAAGTCCGATGTTAGTCCATACATCCGACACCAATTTATAAAGTCCTCTTCAGACTCACAAAATCCATGCAATGACTCCGAATGCAGGATGATCACAGGCCAGTGAGTACAGAGTCTTTGGATCCAGTGGCAGCATACGCATCTCAGCACTGGCAGGACTCCCCGCATGGCTTCTCCAGGTCCAGGGTTCTGGCTACATCAGGATGGGTCCAGGTAACTTCTCAAGGATGTCTCACAGGGAGTCCACCTTAACAGTAGAGTCTCCAAGGAAGTGGAGTGAGGAAGTGTCCAAGGAGATGTCCACACAGAGGCCTCATTGGCTATATAATGATTGACCGGCTAGACTCCACCCGTTTCCCTCCCAATCCTCAAATTGACACCAGATTACGTAACTCCCACAGTTCTCCCAGCTCCTCTGCCATCCAGACCCCTCCTCTGTTTCTGGATTCACCCTGATTCTCTCACCTCTAAGCTTCTGTCTCAAGTTCCAAGATTTCTGCCCTTGTTTTGCTTCATCATTCAGTGAGAGAGTTTCTGAGGGAGTATGGGGGCATCCATTCACTTTGCAACAGGCCATCAGAGTTTAAGGATTCTGGCACCTGGTGACGGGGATTAAATACAGACCAGCCTCTCTGAGTTCTAAGGTGTAAAATGGAGATAAAAAGAAACTTCCTATGCTGCAAGATTGCTACGAAAAATAGAAATTCTACCATCATCAAGTCAATTCAGACTCATAGCACCCTTTTTCGTGTTTCTGAGGGTATAAATCTTTATGGGTGTAGATAGTCTCATCTTTTTCTTGCAGAACAGCTAGTGGGTTAGAACTGTGGTTAGCAGTCCAATGCTTATCTGGCATGCTTAGTTTGATGTGTGATGTACACTTAAGAAATATCTTCTATGACTACCATTGTCTGAGACCCTCTCAGACAGATACAAAGACCTTCCCTTTGTCTGCCTCCTGGTTACACTTTGTGACTCTCCTGGGAAAGTAAACTGGTCAGGCTGAGTAACAACTTGGCCTGATTCTCTGGTCAGTATTTCTCAGTCAGTGTCCCTGAAACACTTACATCTAGGCCCCAAGCAGAACATTTCAAGAATGCAGATTTCTGGGCTCAAACTTGGGCTTGTGGAATCAAAGACCCCTGGAGGTGGCGCCCTGTAATCTGCCTTTTTAATATGAGTCGTTAGCATGCGGCTTCTGTATAATGAAATTTGACACTCACTGGTCTGTAGAATTCAATCCATAGACCATTCTCTTGTTGAGGAGAGGGACATGGTAGGGGTTACTTTCATTTCAGGGTGACAGAATCTATTCATTTTGCCAGGGCTCTTATTGGATTATTTTTGGAGCCTTGACTCAGAAATAGACTCAAGTCCACAGGGTGACTAGCTCAGCCAGAACTACTTGGCCTGAGAACCACGAGAAGCTTCTCATCTGGTCTCTTCTTGTAGATGACTGGGGACACAGGTCCAAGAGCTAAAGTGACACATTCCAGGCCCACAGCAATGAGATCTTCAGTTGAGCCACAGATCTTCAATTGAACCAACTCACTAGAGGCAACAGCGTCTCTCCACGTGTTTCCTTTGGTTTGGGGCTATCAAACAAAGCCCCTATGTCAGTCTGCGTGGGTACAGTATAGACCCTTATATGTTGCCACCTCACTTCCTGGGGTAACAGAGAGTCAAGGCTATCAGCCATGAGGCCCAGCCTGAGTGAACGCTCTACATTTAGCTGCTGTTGGGGAAGGCAGTTAACTGAAAAGTCTATGGTTCAAATCTATTTAAATAAAGCCAGCTATTCATGGACCGTGGGCTCCCATAAAGATTTACAGCCTTAGAAATCAGTGGAAGCAGTTCTATTCCATTCTCTCAAGTCACTATGAGCTTGACTTGATTTGGTGGCAAGAAATTTGGTTTGAGGTTGGTGGTTCTACTGAAGGAGACTGCCTTGCTGCCTGAGATGAAGAGGCTGCAGAACCTTGCTTATCTTTCTAACACTGCTCAGGCGATGCATGTGTGGCACCTACTCTCGGGAGGAAGAAAGTCTGGTAAAAGTTGTTACTGTTTAAATTATTCATTTTTTAACTAGTTAGCCAAGAAAAAAAAAAAAAAAAGCCTGGCGATACACCAAACCAACTCCAGGCTTCTTGTAAAGTCAAGAACAGAAGTCAATTTTACTAAAGCCAAGCATTGAAAGCTACTTGCTTCCTGCATCAGAATTTGCATTCTGGCAGCAATTTTGGAAAATCTGGGGGGAGAAAGTTAAATTGCAGATTTGCCAAGCTTAGAGTGGCCTGGATCATGAATAGAAAACAACATTTCACAGGAGAGCTTCTTGTGTCTGAGGCGTAGGTTTCTGGGGCGCCTGGGCCTGGCACAATGATCCCCTCAAACCAGGGAAGGAATGACTTCATTCTGGGTTGTCTGGAACCTCCAAGGGGGTTGATGTGAGGGCCAGGCCCTGCAAGAGGCCCCAGGGCTTCTATTCCTGGCCGGTCTGCTGAGTAACTGTGTGGTCACCCCTGAGCAGTCAGATGTCCACCCTCATCCCCAGCACTCTCAACGTGGGAACACCTGGGGTATGAGGCTGGCTCAGTCTTCCTCCTGCCAGGCCTGCTGTGAGTCGAGTGGGCTCCTTTGGAGGCACTACTCTATTCTGCTCTGACAGCCCCTCCCCAGTGGTCTGGACTTGAGCCGGACTCTCTCTAGGGCTCCTCACATCAAGATGCCAGTAGCATTTTAGAGCAGCCATTAAAGGTCACCCTTACACCCAGGTGCCAGGGACTCAGGCATCTCTGCCTTTCGCCATCCTGGAGCCATGGCATCAGGCAGACAGTATCACTGCATGGGCAGGAGAGGAGACACAATGGCTTTTATGTTCTTGCCTCACTCTCCATTTCCTTACTGTCTAGGTGCAGAGGGTAAGTCCGTGGGCTCTGGAGTCACTGGGAGCCCACGTATACCCTGCTCTGTGTGATCCTCAGTGGGTCTTATTTCCCTTTGCCTGCGTTTTCTTACCTATAAACAAGGGCCCAGTGGTGTGCACCGTTGATGCGAGGGATGAATGAGAAAACACGGCAAGTATCTACACAGCGACATAATGAAGTCCTCAAAGCCCTGCCCAAGGTTACGCATCTTAGGACATTCTGTTAAATGCAAAACCAGATTCACTGCCATTAAGTCAAGTCCAACTCACTGTGGCCCCATAGGACAGGGTAGAATGGCCCCTGTAGTTTCCAATAACACATAATCACCATGCCACCAAGGCACTAGCACCCCCCCCATGACAAGTGTGTGTGTGTGAGAAATTTCATCATGTTTTTATTCTATTGGTCCATGAAAAAATTTTGAAGCTCCCTCTTTTATTCCCCCTCTAGGGTTAACCTCTCATACATTTTTTATGAATGCCCCTTTGCATTATTATCACCTCCTTCATGCATATGGAGGCTGGCAGTCCATCCCTGATCCTTCCAAGGCTCAGGCCAGGAATGAGCTGCCACTAGAAAGGAATATCTGATGTCAGATAATGGGTATCATTTTGCCCAAAGAGCAGAATCGACTCCCTTTTGCCAACCCCCGTTGCTGAACAGGAATTCATTATGTGGCTGCCAGTGGGTTGAGCAGGAGGCAGATGACAAAGATGATGGTTGCTAGTGGACACATTCATTGCAAAAGGCAAATCCTGATGTCAAGGCTCGAAGTTGCTGGGTGGCCAGGTGACTTTTAGCCACAAAAGGCACAGATATGATAGGAAAGTAAAATGGCTAACTCAGTGGGAGAAAGGTCCATTCCCAGGCTTCGATGGGCCCGCACTCTCCTTGTTCTTGGGGAAGATGAGATCACAGGTCTGGCGTGGCTAGGAAGGCAGCCAAGATGTGAATAGGGGTTTTCCCACTCCCACTCCCACCCCAGGGCTACAGGAAAACCAGGTCTCGCCCATGTCTCCAGCGATGCAACCACTGTCCCAATAGAGCTCCCAGCTCCCCTGGGAAGCCTCGCGGGGGTCGGGGGCGAGGGCCCGGGGCGTGAGCGCGGTGGCTCTGTGCCTTGCAGACGATGACCACTGGATCGTGGACACGGACTACGACACATACGCCGTCCAGTACTCCTGCCGCCTGCTCAACCTCGACGGCACCTGCGCCGACAGCTACTCCTTCGTGTTCGCGCGCGACCCCCACGGGCTGCCCCCGGCCGTGCAGCGGATCGTGCGGCAGCGGCAGGAGGAGCTGTGCCTGGGCCGCAAGTACCGGCTGATCGTCCACAACGGTGAGCGGCGCTGGGCTGGGATGCCGGGCCTGGGCTGGGGTCGCCAGGGGGGTGGGCGTGGCGGAGGGAGATGAAGGCCTTTTACACCTATGTCCTCTGATGGACCCTGGGCCCTGCAGCCCGCCTGCGGACACGGAAGTGGTCAGTGTGCACTGCGCGCTCCAGGCTGGACCTGCCGGGTGGCCCCGGCCCCCCATCTGGGAGGGCCCACCAGCTGCCCGCTGATTTCAATGATTTTGAAAACACTGGCACTTTGGTTGAAGGAAAACTGCAGCAGGGTTCTGCTTATTATTCTTTTCTCTTATTTTAATTACACCCCTGATGGGATCATGGAATTTCCTTGCAAGGTAATTCAGCGTTTGGCAATGAAGTTCACACACACACACACACACACACACACACACACACACACGGTGATCAAAGTTGGCCGGTGGCTGCATGAGGCCACTATCTAGACTGCACTGATAGTATAGCCAGTGGAAAGGCTGAAGGTTCGATTTCACTGGAACCTCGCAAGAAAAGTCTGGTGGACCACTTCTGAGAAGCCAGCCCTTGAAAACCTGCAGTTGCTTAAGGGGCACCACCAAATCGACATGGACGTGTTGGTACCCGGTACTATTGTTTGGGAGCTGAGCGACCCCTGTCAAGACAAAAGTGGCTGCTGAGGTCAACTTAAAACAGAAAAAAAAAAAAAAAACAGCAACAAAGCAGTTTTAAATAGAGATAGCCACAGAGCAAGTTCAGACAAGGATTTCAACAGCCTTCCCCCTTTCTCTGTAAACCCACACCACCACTTTCTCTTCTCATTCGATTAATTGGCTGGTTCTTCTCACTTACCTTTTCTTGAGGTTCCAATGAGTCCCAAGGCCCCTCTCCCCCCATCCACACTCTTTTTTCTTTTGTAGTTTGTTGCTGTTATGAAATAACTTGGGATCTTTTAAATAGATATTTATGCTGGTCTTCTTTTGATTTAAAAATCAAGAACAAAAGAAATAGGGAGACAGCTACACAGCCTATTTTGAATTAACACTCACTCCGGTGGGAAACTGGATTTCAAAAATCCATCTCAGGCAATGCTAAATGTCAACACACAGAGAGAGAGAGAAATAATAAAGAACTAACCTGAACTGTTGAGTCGTTCAACTAACTAGCTGACTCTCACTATAGGAAGCAGATATCAGTAATATGAACTGCACTGAATTTTTAAGATAGAAATAAGATGCTGAGGCTTCGTGTTTGGGATGGATGTGTGTGGGACCGGTAGGCACAGCCTTCCATGTGTTCTTCTCAGAAACATCCCTGAAGCGCACGTTTGATCCACGTTATTATTATCCACATCCTCTGGGGAGAAAACAAGAAACTAAGAAAGACAGAATTGGCCAGGATCTTCCAAAGGTAGCTGAGAGGGACAGAGACCCAATTCTCTACCTTACAGTGGCTCTGCCTAGTGACACATGACGTGGGACATGGTGAACACCCTGCAGACCAGTAACAATGGGGCTGCGGTCAGACCATCTTGGCCCTTCACTTCTAGAAACAGGAGAAGATGCCCTCCCTTGAAACGCCATGAGGCAAAATGAACACCAACATTTCAGCCAGACACGAGTTATGTCAGATAGCAGACTCTTCTCTTCAACTCAACTGCCGCTTCGAGAAATTCCAAAGATGGCAGTCAGCAGTCAGGCCACCGCTTCTGGAAAAGGGCTCCCTGGGACTTCCTGGGAAGTATTTGAATGAAGCTGAGCTCCCAGGGCATTGCGATCTTCATGGTCTTTATGAAGCTCTGACATGAATGGCATTAATGACCTTCTCTCTCATGTTCCAGGTTACTGTGATTCCAAATCAGAAAGAAATGCTCTGTAGCCATGGCGCGGGAAGAAAGCTCCATTTGAAAATGTCCCGCCGTCCACGCTAATCTGGTCTTTAAGGAACTCTATTTATCTTAGGAGCTCAGTTTGCCCCCATCTCTCCTCACTTTCCCTCAGGAAACAGAAGACCTTCAGGATGCATCAAAATAAGCATGGGGATAAGTGAACCTGTTTGCAGTCAAATGTATATCTTTACTGGTTTGCTTTTGTTTTGCTTTGTTTTTTGGAAAAAGAATTGGAGGCCTAGGATTCTAGACTTTGACTTATTAAAATGGAGTCACCCATGTCCTATGACTTTGAGTGTTTGTGTTCTCCATCTGCATCATGCTAAGAAGTCCTTCAAGGTGAGAAATCGTACAAATGGTCCAGGGAGGGCCCCCTTTATATTACAAGAAAGACGTTCTTCCTCCTTTGGCTTATTCAGCATCTACTGCACATTATTAATGACTGTGGCTTCTGCCAACTTCCTCAAAGAGAGCTTTCCCCCACTGACCAGGAAGCCCCTAGCCCAGTGAGGACAAGGCACGGAGACCCAAAGAGGAAGTGATGCAGGTCATGCTCTGGATGAGGGGGTCTGAACTTTGAGGCATCTACACGCGTCCCCCCCCCAACAACACACACACACACACACACACACACACTGGATTTTTAGGGAGAAGGTTGAAGAAGATGAGACATGAGGGTTGAGTTCTAGTGTCCCAGCACCTCATGGTCTCTAGCACTTCATTCACACCAGGTTTCTAGTGGTGAAATGTTGAAGGGAGAGAGGCCTTCGGCTTCCCTGAGGGAAAGGAGGGATGGACGCTGGAAGCCAGGCCTGCAGTCAAGGTCATTCGTGCCCCCTTTGCAGAGAGTGAGCAGGGAAAGGCACAGGGATGGGATGGAAGTAGCCTGGCCTGGTCAGAACACTGCTGATCCATGTCATCTGCAGCACCTGTGGACATTGAGTCAGAATTGACTGGTTGGCAGTGAGTGAGTGAGTGAGTGGGGGTGAATGCTACTAGGTCCCCCCAGTGTACAAGCAGCTTGTGCTGATGACTAGCTGAAAGGTAGGTGCTTTGAGCCACCTGGCAGTGCCTGTCATTTGCTTCTGTAAGCATTAGAGCCAAGAGAATCTCATTCTGTGACTCAAAAGCAATGGGTGTGCTGCTGTTATTGTTTTGTGAGCACTCGGCTATATGTACATGCAAAGCTACAGGCCTCCATTCTCAGAAGGCCCCAGGAGTCTCAGTTGCTCGTCTGAAGAAGGAATCAAGAAATTGTTAAAGGGGAGCCTAATTTACTGTGTTAATTTTCACCACAGCTAAACTATTATTTGAGAAAATAGGTGTGTATCTATATATGCTGTGAGATCTGGGTTTGGTTACCTGGCTTCTCCGAGCCTCCTTTCTGAAGGGAGAGGAACTAGTACCTGCCTGGCGCATACAGTGAGGATTCCATTAGCAGAGTCTGCAACATAGGAGCTGTGCAAACGCTGACATGAGGTGAGCCGGCAGCACCTCCCGTGGATGCAGAGACACAAACTGCCTGGGGTGCTGATCCCTGTGGTGGTTAATATGCTGTGCCCACTTAGCTAGGCTCTGGTTCTCAGTGGTTTGGCATATGCTATCCCATATAATCACTTCCATTTTGTGAGGAAAGGAGAGTAGGCACCCATGGAGAGCATGGGGATGTAGCTTACCTCCCATCTACAAACGGGTGTTGTGGCAAAGATTTGCTCCCTCTTTTTAAACCCTCCACTCTCTGATCACCTGACCTCTGGTTCTTGGGTTGGGACATAAGCCTAGAGACCTTGTCTCTTGACCTGATGATTTTGAATTTGGCAACCTGACCCAGCAGAGGCCTCCAGCGTGCCGCCTGACCTTGCTAATCTTGAAACCATCAGTCCCAAAAACCACAGAAGCCTTCAGCCTGCCATTTGTCCCACAGATTTTGGAGTTGCCAGCCGCCCCCCCAACCACCCACCCAAATTGTGCAACCCATTTCTTTGAAATCTCTTTCTATATAAACTCGTGTGCATGAGCAAGTGAAGAAGAATTGTTATGAGGGTACCTGTTCATACATTCAGGGATCTATTTCACACAAAGCATGTCTTATTCTACATCTGCAATCAATGGATGACTACAGACAAGTTCTCTTAATGCACTTGTCTTAATCTCATGAGGGTGGCTTCCAAAAAAAAAAAAGGTCTAATCAAAAAATGGGTCAGTTGAGTCCCCTTAAATTCAAGGCAAAGAGGTCAGTTCAGAAGGCTACAGTGACTGTCTTTGTGATTGCAAAAGTGTCATCTCAGGGGCTTCTCTCAAGAGACACAGGACCATCATGGAGGCTGTGATAGTTGGGTTTTATGTCAACGAGGATTCTCCAATGATGTGATCTAATATATGTTCAGTTTCATGATGAGAACTTCTGTGAAACAGCCAAACGACTGTGAAGAGTATGTTGTTGTTAGGTGGCATTAAATCCGTTTTGACTCACAGAGACGCTATATACAGCTGAACAAAACACCTCCATGTCCTGGGCTAGCTCACAACTGTTTTTATGCTTGAGCCCATGGCTGCGGTCAATCCAATCCTCCTCTTTTTCACTGCTGCTCCACTTTACCAAGCATGGTGTCTTTCTCCAGGGACTGGTCTCTCCTGACAGCTTGTCCAAGATAAGTGAGACAAAGTCACACCATTCTTGCCTCTCAGGAGTATTCGGACTGTACTTCCTCCAAGACAGATTCATTTGTTTTTCTGGTCATCCATGGTCCTTTCAATATTCTTCTCCAGCACCATAATTCAACTGTATTAATTTTTCAGTCTTCCTTCTTCAGTGTCCAACTTTCAGATTGATAAGAGGTGATTGAAAATGCTGTGGCTTGGGGGCTGAACCCTGGTGGCGTAGTGGTTGTGCACGGGACTGCGGCCCACTGGGATGCAGGTTCAATTCCAGTAGCGACTCCACAGGAGCAAAGGCTGGGCCTCCTACTCCCACCACCAGAGGGCAGTGATGCGGAAAAAAACCCAAAAAACAAAAGAAAATCCTATGGCTTGTGTCAGACACCTTAGTCCTCAAAGTAACATCTTGCTTTTAAAAGGTTTTTTTTTTGTTTTTTTTTTTTATCACTGCTCTCTGGTGGTGGGAGTAGAAGGCCCAGCCCCACTGCTGGACTTGAACCTCTGTTCCAGTGGGCTGCAGTCCCGCGCACAACCACTATGCCACCGGGGCTCAGCCCGCTTTTAAAAGTTTTAAAGAGGTCTTGTGCAGCAGGATAAAAGGCCCCAAACTCACTGCTGTTGAGTTGTTTCTGATTGAGGGTGATCTTATCCAGCAGGGTAGAACTGCTTCTGTGGGTTTCCAAGATTATAACTCTTTAAGGGAGTAGAAAGTGTCAGGTTTCTCCTACAGTGTGGCTGATGGTTTTGAACTACTGACTTTGTGGTTATGAGCCCAATGTGTAGACCCCTGTGTCACCAGAGATCCTTCCAAAAGCTAAGCTCGCAACCATCAAGGTGATGTCAGCTCATCGAGACCCCACAGAGCAGGGTAGAAATGGTCCTGTGAGTTTCCGTGGCAGTCATTCTTTTTAAAATCTTTTTTTTTTTTTTTTTTGGTTTTTGGTTTTGGGGGCATCACTTTCCTCTGGTGGTGGGAATAGGAGGCCCAGCCTTGCTGCTGGATTTGAACCTCCAACCCAGTGAGCTGTAGTCCCGCGCACAACCACTATGGCACCGGGGCTCAGCCCCTAAAATCATCTTATTAAAAAAAAATAAAATCATTTTATCGGGGACTCTTACTGCTCCTACCACAATCCACACATACATAGAGTGTGTCAAACACATTTATACATAGTTGCCATCATCATTTTCTTTTCTTTCTTTTTTTAAGCATAATTGGGAGTTTAAAATCACCAGCCTCTCTGTGGGAGGAAGAATGTGAACAGAGACTCCTGGAAACAGTCTTTTTTCGTGTGTGTGGCATCATAGGAAGCCCAGCCGGCCATCATCATTTTCAAAACATTTTCTTTCCACTCGAGCCCTGGGTATCCGCTCATTTTCCCTTCTTCCCCCACCCTCTCTCCCTCGTGAACCCTTGATAATTTATAAATTACTATTTTTTTCATGTTATGCTGACTGCTGTCTCCCTTCACCCATTTTTTTGTGGTTTGTCCCCCTGGGAGGAGGTTGTATGTCAATCGTTGTGATCAATTCCCCCTTCCTCCCCCACCTTACCCATATCCTCCTGGTATTGCTACTCTCATTACTGGTCCTGAGGGATTTATCTGTCCTGGATTCCCTGTGTTGTGAGCTCTTATCTGCATCAGTGATCTATTCAGCTTTGTAGGGTAGAACTAGGGCCATCATCATTTTCTTTTCTTTCTTTTTTTAAGCATAATTGGGAGTTTAAAATCACCAGTTTAAAATCAACGATGAGGGGAGAGGGAGCATTGAAGAATTAGAGGAAAGTTGTGTGTTTCGTTGGTGCTATACCACACACTTAGGGCTCATCTCTTCCTTGTGCCCCTTCTGTAAGGGGATGTCCAATTGTCTACAGATGGGTTTTGGGTCTCCACTGTGCCCTCCTCCTCATTCACATTGATATGATTTTTTGTTCTGGGTCTTTGATACCTGATCACACAGGCTGGTGTGATTCTTCCATGTGGGCATTGTTGCTTCTCAGCTAGATAGCTCCTTGTTTATCTTCTTTAAGTCTTTAAGACCCCAGACACTATAGCTTTTGATAGCCAGGCACCATCAGCTTTCTTCACCACATTTGCTTATGCACCATTTGTCTTCAGTGGTCATGTTGGGAAGGTGAGCATCACAGAATAGTGTTCTTGTATTGGGGGAGTGCTTGAGTGAAGACCCAATGTCCATTTTCTACCTTAATACTTAACATATAAATATATGTACATAGATATATTTCCCTATCATTATATATAAATGTATTTGCATATGTACATCCCTGTATTTAGACCTCTATAAATGTCCCTTGCCTCCTAGTTCTTTTCTCTATTTTCTTTGACTTTCTTCTTGTCCCATTATCATGTTCGGCCTTAATTCAGGCTTAGGTAATTCCTCTCAGTTACATTACCCTTGATCAAGCCCCACCAGCCATCCCAGGCTCTTCTCACCATCAATTTTAGAACACTTTTTGTTCCCTTGTCCCCGAGCGGGTTGGCACCTTTCTTCCTGCCAACCCCCTCCAGTGTCATGCTGGACCCATCAGTCCATTGTTTTCTCCTCCAGATTGGTTTAATCCACCTCTCTTATCTAGATAGACCTGTAGACACAATAATAAGCACAAAAACAAGACAAAGCAAAGCATAACAACAAGAGAACAAAAAAAAACAAACAAACAACAACAACAAAAAGAAACATCTTATAAATGGTTCCAGTCTGTCAGTTGACCTTTGTGAGTGTTTTCCAGTTGAGTCTGGTGGGGTGCCACACCCTGGCCCCAAAGTCTATTGTTGTATTGCTTTGCTCCCCTTGCTGCTCTGTTGCCCTTCGTCCTTCATCCTGGTGTGTGGGGGCCAGAAGGGGCACAGTTCCTGCACTGTGTCTCCAGTGCTGTCCCTTGAAATGCTGTGGGTCCGTGAAGGGATGTGATGTCTCGTGGTAGGGCTGGTCCTGTGGTCCTCTCTGTGTATTGGTTGGTCTGACCTGGAATATCGTCCTAGGGCTTGGAGGGCCAGGATGTGTTCCACGCTCTCCCCTTGCCTCTTTGTTTGCTCCTGATCAGAAGCGCCCCTCTCCCTGAGCTGCAGCTTCAGTGCTGTCCTCTAAAGTGCATTCTTGGGGGGGGGGGTGAGACTGTAATTCCTGATGGGAGTAGAAAGGCCCTTTTCCCCAAGGAGCAGTTGGTGGAGTCAAACTGTGGACCTTGTGTTTAGCAGCCCAATGTGTAACCACTACACCACCAGAGCTCCGCTAAGGCCCCTTAGACATCCTTAATCTGGTCACAGCCTTGATAAGTTGAGGCTGGTTTTTTTTTTCAGGGTGTGGTTTCTTGTTTATCTCCCTTCTCCCCCCTCCTTTATGAATATTCAATAAAGCCATCGGTCTGTAAATACCATCTGACTCCCATTATTGCATCTCTTAACATAAGCTCTACATTCCTGTACTCAACTCCTTGCTATTGATTTGGCCATCTCAAAGGGATGTCCTACTTCTGGGTCCCACATGGACTTCTTGGCCTTCCTACCCCCCTTCCTCTCCCACTTTACCCCACACCCTCCACCAAATGCCTGGCTATCAGGCTGGGACCTGTCCTTGAATCCTTTCCTCCTCTCACATTGTTAAGTCTTCTCCATCTGCAAACCATGCTTGTTCCATTTTCTCAAAGTATATCCCTCCCAATCACAATCCCTCACTGACACCGCCCACCTCCAAGTCCCTCATCACCCTTTTCTGCCCCTGCAACTTCCGAACTGGTCTCCAGGTTCAGTCTTTGCTTCTTGCAGCTCATTTTCTGCACAGCAGCCAGAGTAATATGTAAAGACATCTACCCCATCCCACCAGACTCCAATAGCAAATGTTGCCTCTTCTGTAGGATAAGCTCCCTACTGTGCTCTCCAAGCCCCTCTGTGTAACGCTCTAGAACTTCTGCAGGCCCCTAACTTCGAGGATCTCGGTTGATGGGCTCCTGCAGGGGCCCCTTGGTTCCAGCAGGAAGGGTAGTGCCTCATGGAGAGCTTCCTCAGTCAAGAATTTCCTGTACTCTGGCTGCACCATCCTTCTTCCTATTCCCCAACCACACCAACCTTTGCGCCAGTGTTTCTTCTGCCCACAAAGCTCCCTCAGATTCGGATGGTTAACTGCCTCTTGTTCACATCTTAAATCTAATGTCTCAGAAAGATCACTTTAGACACCATCTCTCTGTCTCTGAACACTCGTCACAGCCATAGCACTCCCGCCTGTATTCTTCATGGCCCTTATCCATTCTATGATGCTAGGCTACTTGTGGACTTTCACTCAGTAGTTCTACCCCTAGAAGGTAAGCAACGTGCCGTCACTGTCCGGGCTGGCTGGTTCCTGTACTTCCAGCACCAAGGACAGTGTCTGGCCTCTGCAGGGATTTCCTAACTATCTGGTGAGTGAATCGATAAAGAAAGCTCATCCTGCTTTGTCTCTCACAAATTGCAGGCATCTATCATTTCTTGAACCACTTCCCCCTAAAAGGGTTCATGGCTCCCCTTTTTATATTAAAAAAGTCATCAACTTTACTTTTTCTTTAGAAATTCCTCAAGGACTCTGGACACCCATAAATAAATCAGGAAGCCTTCCAGCAGGTGTCCTCAAACTGCGGTCCTCAAACATGGGCCACATGCGGCCCACCAAAGGCATTTGTCCAGCCCAATGGGTGTTTTTGCTGCTGCTCGCTTCCTGCTTAGCAACCCACTCCTCCCGGGCCTGGAGTTGATTTGTTCATAGTTTTTTGTTTGTTTGCTTTTGTTTGTTTTAACTATAGTCCAGCCCTCCAACAGTCTGAGGAACTGTGAACTGGCCCCCTGTTTTAAAGTTTGAGGACCCCTGTGAGGTGGGACTGTTACCCCTTTAGAAGAGAAATTTAGGGTGGGGGCAGTCTCAAGCATTAGAAATCAAGAAGGCTTTATATGTAAGAGATGTAATGGCCAGATAGTTATGAAATAAAAATTTATTTAAGTTAATTAATTATATTACAAACACACTGAAAAAAGTTCATATGGCAAAAAAGGAACCCAGAGCAAATCCTTTTTAGAGGAAAGGTAATTTGAATGAGGATCATCCCATCATTCCGCATGCTGTACACGGGCATGTGCCTAAGTGACGTTTTCTTAAAGCAGAACACGCTTGCGCGACAGTCCTGGAAATCAACTCCATTGGGAACCGTTCTAGGGCTCACCACATCGTGAGAAGCGTGGACTATGGAAGAAGCAAACGGATTAGCTGGAAATAATAGATAAATCATTTCTCCGTACAGACGTGTCTGTGAAAATGGCTCCCTTTTCCGGGAACAAGAAGTAGCGGATGATCTTCCTCCATTCGTTCCTGAACAGTGACATGTTGTAGAGAATGGGGTTGAGGGCGGAATTGGCGAACGTGAAGGCCACCACCCAGAAGAAGAGCGACGGCCAGATGACCAAGTCCTGCTTGAAGTTCTGGATCAAGATGAGGAGGATGGTGATGATGATGGGACTCCACATGATGAAGAAGGAGACCATGAGCAGGAAGAGCGTGCGGAAGAGCCGGAAGTCCTGCTGGGACACTCGGAGGTGGTGGCTCTCGGAGTACGCCAGGCTTACAGTGAGTCTCTTCCTGGACGCTTTTGTGATCTGCAGGAGGACAAGGGAACAGAGCCATCGCTTACTGGGGCTGCCAAAGTCTCTCATGCAGAGGAACAGAGGGCCCCAGGTGGCATCTGCCATCCTGACTGAGTTGGGGGCTGTCAGACTTTGGAATTTTGTGGAGAGCAAATGCATTCTGGTCCACTGTCCCCACACAGGGGCTGCTGGGAAAAACGTAACACCTGGCTGGCCTTCTGAGAGGTAAGACAGGAAATTGCAAAAGGAGCTGCTGAGGTGCTGGTGAAAGGGCTTGAACTGAGTGGTCTAGGAAGAAAGGTGTGTGGGCAGGTGTGCTGTGCTGCTAGCATCCTTAAGAGACAGAAAGCAAACAATTGTATAAAAGCGGTATGTAAGTAAAATTAAAAAATAAAAACAGGATATGCTCCCAATGCAAACTCAAACAATATGATGCTGAAAGGAATCTAGGGCGATGTGGAAGATTGGACTTTTTGTACCATCTCCACACCCGCGAAGTGACCCCCGGGGATGGTCTCCTTGTGCCCACCTGGAGATGGTCCGTCCTCACACACACCTCCCT
Source organism: Nesogale talazaci (assembly GCA_004026705.1). Classification (NCBI taxonomy): domain Eukaryota; kingdom Metazoa; phylum Chordata; class Mammalia; order Afrosoricida; family Tenrecidae; genus Nesogale; species Nesogale talazaci. The sequence continues at coordinate 1,667 of PVJH01020781.1, read as the reverse complement.
GGGACCCTGGGCATCTGATATTTTGCTTTGTATGCAAATAAGATCACTCATGCACCGCACATTGCAGCTTGTTGCTTTCCCACTTACCGGTAGCTCTTGGCTGACTAGGTGAACCTTAGCATCCTGGTACTGCCCTTTTGCCTCATTTTAATTATCTATAGGCCACAGCCAGAGGGGAGAAGATTTGGCTGTCACCCTCCAAGTTTCTCTGGTGCCAAGGTGGGGGGTGGGGGTGGGGAGTGAGTATCAGGGACGGACCGGGGGCAACCTGCACAGGGAGGCAGTTTAGGCATGTCTGGTGCACAGCAAGTCTGGGAGGTGATGGGGAGTGAAACCTATTAGCCTGGGAAGCATTATTCCCGCCTGTTACCTCCTGCCCCAGGGAAAAGACCCAGTCCAGATGGCCTGCCCCGTGAACTCCCACTCCCAGAGGCTGACCATCTGCCCCTCTGCTTTGCCTGGCCACGGAAAGGGGTGTTTGCACGCTTCAGAGACTCGGCGGCAGAGGAGCCTCCTCCTGAGCTGTGTGCACGTCTTCCTGAGCCCATTCCCTTAAGAGTCCCGAATCTCCACAGGGGAAGCAATTAGGAGCTAATTAGCATCATCACAAGCTGTGCAGATGTAGCTCCTCCATCAGGCGTGCTCAGAATACTCTCCTTGGAATCTTTCAAACTGGCTAACTGCCAGGCAGGAGTCCCTGGGTAGTTAGGGGAGTGGTTAGGACACTCAGCTCCGCACCGACAGGGTAGAGCACCGAGAGCCAGAGGTGCGTTAGAGGAAAAGTCTGAGGATCCAATTCTAAAAAACCGGCCCTGGGAACCCTTCGCAGCACAGGCTCCCCTGTCCCCCATGGGACCACCAGGACTGAGAAATGATTCTGCAGTGAAGGTCGCCCTTTAATGGTCTTATGACTAGAGATTGTTTGGTCCCATGTGTGCAGTGGCTCAGCACCACCTCTTAGAGAAGGGCAGGCATTCTGGTGGCACTGCGGGCGAGGGGTGGGGTGCTCACCGCAGGTCAGCATGCACACCCAGCAGGTAGCTCTAACAGGAGAAGGAGGAGGCGATCTGCTCCTATGAAGAGCCCTTGGAGCAGTTCTATTCCATCCTACGAGGTCGAGTCAGAATCAGCAGACTCAACAGCAGGAGCTTTAGTGTAGGTCTGAGTGAGGAGCACAGAGTCGAGTGAACAAGCCCTTCTTCCCTCCTGCCAACCCAAAGTACCAAACCACTCTCGGGCACAGCTACGTATCAGGGTGCACTCCCCCTGAACCAGGCTACATATTTCTCTGACCAAGAGTTGCATTTCATCTCCACCACGACTCTTTGAGTCTCAACCCTTGTTCTTTCCACAAAGGAGGAAATTGAGCCTTCTAAGCAATCGGTTCAAGGTCACTGCACAGAGAAGAAATGGTCAAAGCTCCCATCCGTAAACACAGAGCTCAGCTGAGCAGAAGCAAAAAGGCTCCCAGGAGGTTACCAGCCCTGTCGGTCCCTCCCCACCCCCGCCCCCACCCCCACTGAGTGTTACTCAAAAGACCCGACCCACCGTCTTGAGCTCAGCTGCCACACGTTCCGCACACCCAAGCCTGGATGTTGCTGTGGAGCATGAAATCCAGACCTTACCCTTGGATGAAAACCGGTGTAATGGACTGAATTGTGCCCCAG
>PVJH01020780.1:0-40069 GCA_004026705.1 Nesogale talazaci | reverse complement strand
CTTCTCGCCAAAGTCTCTAACTTTCACCCTACAATCTGATCCTGCATTGGGCCTGGTAAGAAAGGTGGGGGAAGAACTGTGAGGATTCCCTGGAACGTCATCCTCTTGGGTATGCAATGAGCCCCCTGAGTGGCAGGGTGAGGGTGGTGGGGTGGGTTTCGTTACCAGCCCGAGCCAGGAATAGAGTGCTTCCTTTGGATGGGCGATCCCTGCATAGCGAACCTCTTGGATCCAGAAGATGGCTATAACATCAGAGGAGCAGCAGCAGAGCCAGAAGCCAGAGCATGAAACACAGTAGTGGACATCCCAACCCAAAGAGCAAGTAAAGCTGGGTGTTTTTGTGTAGGAGGCTGGATTGCGGAGTGGGGTGCCACTGGACACTTAATCGGGGAGGTTGGCTGGGCCGCAGACTCATGGAGTGGAGCTGGGTACCTTTGGGCTGAGGCTGACTGGTGCCTCTGGACCCTTCATTCGGGGAGCTGGGTTTGCTGACCCACAGAGCTTGAGCGGAATGCCTTTGGGTTGAGGCTTACAAAAGAATGATAAGCTCCCTTGGGCATTTATTAGAACACTTCAAAGAACTTTGTAACAGGTCCCGATCAACAACTGAACCCAGAACATTTTTCATTGGCATGTACAAGTTGTAAACTTCCTTAATAAATGCCTAAGCACAAATTTTGTCTATGGGTTCTATGGAGCCTTTGGAATGGATATTAGATCCTAGAGGTATAAAACAGAGAACATTAATGAAGACAACACAATGGTTCACCTCAAGTTTCTGAAGTCCTGCACATGCGTGGGGAATGATTTCATTTACAGGCAAGAAGACCTTTGGTCTGGGTTATCATGCTCAAATGGTTCCTAGGGGCTTCTATTATGTGGGCAGATTAGCAAGATGGGGCTAGACCTCCAACGGGAAAGATCTGAAGATGGGGAGAACTTGGGGGAAGGACCTTCAAAGGTACCTTCCAAATGCACTCAAAGGGAACTCTGAGAAATGCTTTGTACCATTAGGGTATACACTAAACAACACACAAAACCATCACCTCACTTCCTTGAAATTAGTTGAGAACCTATGACCTCCTGTATGGCAGACTATCCACTTCAATCCAGGAGAGGGCTGTTCTTAACTCCAAATTAAAGATGACAGGTTGAGTGCAGACAGTATGAACACCCTAAACATGGAGTAATCTAATGTGACTGGTTTTGTTTTTCAGAGGCAACATGCCTGTTAACTAAATGAACATCCCTTAAGTATCTTAGAAGAGTAATATGTGCTACTAAGAAAAATGTTATCATTCACATTACACCAAGTGCATAATTTTTCTTGGTAACACGGTGAATTAAAAATCCGAATCGATGGATAATCTCTGGGTCTCTCAATGCTGAATTCGCTCCCGACAACCAAAACCTAAAAATCCAACTCCATAGCCATCCAGATTCCAACTGATAGGAACCCTTGGGTTTCCCAGGCTCGGAGTCTTGCTGGTGGCAGTCTGCCGCGTGATTTTCTGCAGAGCAGCCGGGGTGTCACAACAGTCAATGACTGGGTTAGTGGCGGGGCACTTAAGCTACTGTGCCACCAGGGCTAGTCCTGAAATTCCTCTCCCTACCTGAAGTTAACCAGGACATTCAGATGGTACTCTCACCTGTACACACACACACACACACACACACACACACACACACACACACTCTTTCTCCTTTTAAAGAAGGAATGCCAAAGTACAAGGAAAAGGCAAGTCAGTGTGCGATTTCAAAATATCTCCACTTTCCAGTTCAAGATTGAACAACTACAATTTCAGCAATTCAGAGCTGAGTCCCTGGGCAGGGCGCACGCATGATGCCTGTTGAGTTTGAAGAATGAACTGAAATTGGTTTAAAAGACAGTGAGTGAGTGAGTGAAAATCTTGCTAATGAATATTTGAGGCTTGATAACAATTTTCTATTGCTATGGTAAACCTGAGACATGTTTTTTGACTCTTCTCTTTATGTCCATGAGGTATGGGTTATTACATGTACTATATATGTAAATTAAAAAACCCCAACACCTCTCATGTCTTCGAAGGAGAGGCAGATAGGATCACCGGTTTGCAGTTGAGAGGATAAGAGCGTGAATTTGAAATTTTGTTCTGCGCTGCATCATTTGAAAGTCATCGAAGCATGGGGAGCCTTGGGCCTACACAGCTCCTGCAAACTGTCATGGTGGATAAATGTTAGCAAACACACACAAACCCACAAGGCCTATGGAAACAGAGAATCAGCCTACTGTATAGGAGGAAACCAAACTCAGAGTATCGATGAGAGTGAAACCCTAGATTTGGAAGAGGCTGAATTTTGGTGTCTGGAATATGTAGATCTGCTGAAAGATTTGATTATAATTTGGATCATTTGTTTGGTTTTCTCTAGCATGAATTTTCAACACAATGCTGGAGGGGCGAACGAACACAAGAAGAATTCAGCAGCCTGGGTACACTTGGCAGGCATCTCTGGGACACAGACACATAACTTACGGATGACAGGGCGTGCTTCAGGCCAATGGCCTGCACAGAGGGGGAGGAGGTGATGTCCTGCTCCATCAGCTGCTTCATTTTCTCTCTCTCCGTTGAGATTGTATTGAACGCTGACCTTAAAGTGAAGTAAACTATAAAGATATACTCATTATAAAAAGGAATAAAGGAAAGGCACAACTTAACAAGCATAATACAAAACCATAAATTTAGAAACCAAAAACCCTGCTTATTTATGAATTGGGGCAAAAGTATTCTCTAAGCTGACATCCAATTTGATTAACTCTATACACACACAATCATTGCTGATTCAATACTTTTCACATGTACAATTTTGTGGTATCAATTACATTAATTGTGTTGTATAACCATCAGCAGTAACTGTTGCCCGGTTTCCCATCACCATAGCCAATGTTTCTTAAACAACGACTTCCCCTTTCCCCATGCCCTCTCACCCCTGGTAACCACTAATAAACTCTGGTCTCTATGCACTCAGTAGATTTGCCTATTCAAAATACATGTGAGATCAGACAATGCTGATCCTTTTCCATTTGACTTAATCCACTTAGCACACAGTTTTTAAAGTTCATTCATCCATGCTGTAGTTTACAACGGGGTATCCCCCAAATCTGGGTTTTTGTGTTTTTTTTCAAAACTATATATTTAATTTTTCTTGATAAAACAATCATATCACTTTTCAAAGTACTCTCCATTACACTGAATACATTTGTCAAATCTGTGATCCCATTCTTGGAAACATTTTTCAAATTCATCTATTTGAATGGCCTCTCTTGCTTTTGTTTTCTTCACCTCTTCTAGGCTGTCAAAGTACTGTCCTTTTACATCGCTCTTCATTCTCAGAAGCAAAAAGAGTCACATAGAGGGAGGTCAGGTGAGTCAGGAACATGGGGCAAGAGAGGCATGCTGGGTTTTTTTGTTTTGTTTTGCTAAAAACTCCACGATGGTGTATTATCAAGGTTGAAAAACCAGTCCCCCGTCTGCCACCAATTGGACCTTTGGTGTTGCATACTGTTATGCAATCTTTTTAGAACCTCTAAATAGAAAGCTTGATTAACAGTCTGATCTAGTAGAACAAATTCCAAATGCACATCACCTTTGGATTCTCTTCACATCAGAAACCAAAAACCAATGAGCATCACCTTGATCTGTGCTTCCACTTGATGAGTTGTTTGGGGGCAGAATGAAGATGGTGTCTTCCATGGGCTTGGTTGATGTTTGCTTTGGGGATCTTAAGAATAGCACCATGTCTCCTCAGCAGTAATGACCTTGAGGAAAAAAGTCTGGGTCGATTCAGAGCTGTTCTTTCAAAGCATGGCATGTTTCCAGTCGATATTCTTTCTGCTGGTCATGAGAAGCTGAGGGACAAATTTTAGAGCAACCCTACTCACTCCCAAATCTTCCATTGAAATTTGCTGAACCAAGCTCCAAGCTAGTCCAGATAACTTCCTCATCTCTTCAATGGTCCGTCGTTGGTCTTTGAGCACAAGTGCATAAATTTTGTCAACATTTCCGTCCATTTGGGAAGCTGATGGACGTTCAGAACGAGGTTTGTCATCAATCGACATTTCACCTTTCTGGAAATGAGAAAGCCACTTGCACGGTTGAGTTTTTCCCTTAGAGCTGTCCTTGTAATGTGTTTGACATCACAACATTTTCTGTGGCATTCTTTCCAGAGCAGGAAACAAAATTTCACAGCTGCAGGCTGTTCTCTTCAATCAAACATCACACACACACAAGATGAGGTTAGAGTGAAACTGCTTTTATGAAAAAATTACTGTGAGCAGAGAAAATCTTCCCAGGTAACACCACTGGGTGCACTAATTCAGAGTGAGCTGCTGGATGCTCGCCTAGCTGGAAAAATGCATGCTATGAAAGCTCTGCCCAACAGAGCTTTCTTCCAGGTTGTGTGTTTGTTTGTTTGTTTGTGGGGTACCCCCTGTATATCAGGACTTTATTTTTTCTTTATGTCTGAGTAACATTTCATTGCAAGAATGTCTAAGTTGACTTACTAAAAACCTATTTGCCAATCTTAAGGCTTATTTTCACTTTCAACTTAATCCATTACTTTATGACTTATCATCAAACTATTTTGCCACTTGTGAAAAGACTATGCTTGTGAATGATCAATTATCAATAAATCTTTTTCCTTAAAATGTGAAGACTGGGGATATTTCAAAATAAAGTCAACTGGTTGTCGGAGAGAGTGGTAACTGCTGATGCCCCCTGTCTAAGTGTTCAGCACAAATAACCAACACCAGGCAGAGGATGCTGTGTGCCTCTAGATGTGCCATGCAGAGGGAGACACATCACCTTTGTAGCAAGCAGGCTAAGGGTCACGGAACTCAGACAACTTCAGAATCGTGAGCACTCTGCTCTCACAATGTGATCTGTATTCTTCAAACATGTCCATTTTATAGACAAGAAGGACATGCAGGCTGATAGATGGCTCCCCATAAAAAGAGCCCAAAGAGGCACGGTAATGAAATGCAGTATCACAGCATGGATTACTCTGAACTTTGTCCCCAGTGCTAAAAGGGAAACTGTTAGCAAAAATCATTACTGATTATTGATAAAATTTGAACATGGGAGAAAGATGTGTAAAACTAAATCTTCCATGCTACATTTCCTTCATTTGATAACTGTACTGAGGCTCTATGAGGAGCCTTTATGGTGTATTGGTACCAGGTTAGGCTGCAAACTTCAAGGTCACTAGTTGGAGAAAGGCAAGTTTTTCTACTCCAGGAAAGAGTTAGTCTCAGAAGCCTATAGGGCCTAGTTCCAACCTGTGCTATAGTGTCACTGGGCCTCTGAACATACTCAATGGCAGTGAGTGAGTGAGTGAGTGAGTGTGTGTGTGTGTGTGTGTGTGTGAGAGAGAGAGAGAGAGAGAGAGACTGTGGCTATATAAGAGAATATCCCTGTTGTTAGGAAATATTCACTAAAGTATAAAGACATGATTTGTGCATCCTATGCTCAAGTGGTTCAGGAAAAAATGCATGCATGTGTGTGTAAAATATCAAACAAAATATAGATGATTTTATCTAAATAATATAAATATGACAAAATATGTTTTTTAAGGTGGATCCGGGTAAAGGGTACAGAGGAGTGTTTGGTACTATGCCTGCAACTTTTCTGAAAGTTGGAAAGTCTTACAAATTAGATGTTACCTAGTTTCTTCCTTGTTTGTCTTTCCAGCTGCATAACTCAGAATTCCCTACCTCTGAATTTGACACTGAAATCTGTTCACTTTAATGAGCATTTAGGCACATGGAAGGCACTCTAGGTTCTGAAATGCTTGCACTGAAGTTTAAAAGCTCATTATCACTCATCAAAAGGCTCATCAGGTTTTGATCACACACTGTACACGTTACCTCCTGCGGATCAAGAAGCTGTCATCTAACTTATTGATCATGGATATCACATCCACTTATTAGCTTTCCAATCTCCTTGACTTTATGTTGTTTTAGAAAGACAGAAGAAAAGAACAGACTGGGGCATATTTTTCTCAAATGTCCCGCCATGTTATTCAATTCTATAAACACTATGTTTTCAGAGGTACTGTTAGCCAAGAGTGGCCTATCCAGTAAGACAGAAACTGGATACGTATTATTGACTTGACTTCCCTCATTTCACAGCCACAAGCACATTGGACCTCTCTATAGGTGATGCTGAGTTTGTGTTGGGTTATGGTATTTATAGACATATTTATAGACAGACTTACATCATCTTCACAATACAAATAAACATATCGTAACACACACACACACACACACACACACACACACACACACACACACACCGACCACACCATGATGCTTCTTCTATTTGGCAAAAAGCAAAGACCAATAAGTATGAACATTTCCTAACAATGTCTCTGGAACACCCTTAGCTCTTGTCCAATGGGGTTCAACCATTCAGTGGAGTTAAACAATGGAAGCACAGCAGCAGGGACCCATGGTGGGGGCTCCAGCATCAGAGCTTGCCCTCGCTCCAGCTCCATCACTTAGCAACAGCATGACCTTTTAACGAGGTGACAGTATGTCTGAATGCCAGTTTTCTCATTTGTAAATGAGGATAAGAATAGCATCCACTTCATGTGATTGCTATGAGGATAAATCAGATAACGCACGTGTCCCACTTGAACAGTGCATGGTATGCCTTAAATAATACATGCAAGTTACTACAACAGGAATGGGGAGAAGGGTAGAGAAGGGCAAATGAGGATAAAACTGGAGTCTTTTAAAATATGGACAGCAGTTCTACGAGGATACTTCTCTCTTGCTCAATCAATACTTATGAATTCTATGAATGAGACACAGAGCAGAATCTATTGAGCAGAGGGTAAAAATGGCCTCAGTAGGAGAGGAGCAAGCCAGGCAGTTAACTCACAGTAGGCACCATCTGCTCTATTAGATGGGCACCCCCTTTTTGTGCAGCCCCTCAGGATACCCACACCCATTGGATTGTGTTCCTCAGAACGTCACCTCTTCACTGTCATGCGTACAGCTCTGAATGAAAGAAACAGGACACTCAGCTGGCTGCCAAATCAATTCCTCTGGCAGGCTCTCTGAAAGCCTGCAGGAAAGCAAGTCTTTCTACCCAAGTGGAAGAGATCTATTAAATGTCTGTGGAAAATGCATGCATGTGGGTGATCAGATGATTGCCCGAAAAGCCTGGAAGTCATTGTCACATGGTTAAAAGCGTAGCTACTTCCAGGGGCGGGGGAGGACTGTGCGAGAGAGGAGAGCCGTGGAGGGCTTCTAGGTTGTTGGCCTGTTCTAATTCTTGGACAAGGGCGAGTGTAATTATTCATTTTATGATACCCTTTCTTGCACTCAATGTGTTATATCCAACTCAAAATAGCCCAAGCCCACTGTCTCTGAGTCGATTCCAACTCACAGTTATCCTCTGTGGGGTTTCCAAGGCTGTAATCTTTACAGGGGCAGATCACCTCTTCTTTCTCCTGTGGAATGGCTAATGGTTTTGAACGGCCCACTGTGCAGGTAGCAGTCCAAATGCTTAACCAATCTGAAATGCTGTATATATTTTTAAAGTAAGAGTACTAGTAAGGGAAGAAAAAAATGAGCTCCCCCCACCTACTGCAGTTCTCAATTTCTCAGTTTAATAAGCATGCAAGATGGGACATCGATTTCCTTCTCGCGAAGGGAGCAATGACACTAGTCCAATAAGGAATCCTGGTGACTGGGCTGTGGTCTGCACAACTGGCAGTTTGAAACCGCCAGCAGCTCCATGGGAGGAGACTGGGCTTTGTACTACCGTCAACAGTTCAAATCTCAGTAATCTGAAAGGGGGTCGGGGTGGGTCGGAGGCGAGGAGTCAGCATTCACTCCCTGACAGTGAGCTTTTATCTGACCAAGGAGCCCTGTTGGCGCTGTTGGGGACGCACTGGACTGCTCATAGCAAGGTCAGCGGTTCAAACCCTCCAGGTCCCCCGAGGGTGAAAGTTGAGGGTATATGCTTCAGTAAAGATTAGCCCGCACTGAGCCCTGGTGGTGCAGTGGCTGTGTGCAGGACTGTGACCTGCAGGGTTGACGGCTCAAATCCAGCAGCAGCACTCCAGGAGCAAGGCTGGGCTTCCTACTCCCACCAGGGCAGTGATGTGGAAAAAAAAACAGGAAAAAACAAGAAGAAGAAAAAAACATTAGCCTACAGAAACCTTAAAGGGGCATTTACTCTGATAGATGGGGTTATTTATGAGTTGGAATGGATACAACAGCACACAAAACAATAACCGGGTTGGTATTTGTGGGAGCACATTGACTCTTGGTGGATTATCTTTGTAGATACCATAGAGGCATGGAGTGGGCAACATGTGTAGACGGAGTTCAGAGACAGAAGGATCCTTGTACTCTAATTTTCCCTGACCTCTACTCTATTTAATTTGTTGTCCCCCCTGTCGCAGTTTCTCAGAATCAGAAAAGAACAAGTATTTGAAGAAAACAATGACAAGACATAGCTGCCACCCTTAGGGAGCCAGTGTGGCACAGGAGGAAGATTGCATAATAAGGCAGCAATGAACCTCAGTCTTCCCTTCCTCTACCACATCATTGCTGCTAAGGACTGAACTGTGTTCTCCAAAATCATGCGCTCAACTCATATTCCCTGGAGCAGTGGCTACCACTGTCTTTTGTTTTATTCCATGGGTGGGTCTCTCTCACTGCCATTGAGTCAATGCTGACTCCCAGAGACTGTAGGGGCAGGGCAGAATGGCCCCTGTGGGTTTCTGGGACTGTAACTGTTTACAGGAGTAGAATACTCTGTCTTGCTCCCTTGTGGTTTTGCACTGCTCACCTTGCACTTGGCAGCCTAACCCATAACCTCCAAGCAACCGGAGCTTCTAAGGTGGGTTGGAAGAGGGCATAAATGGCCAAAAGGCTAGTAGTTGGAGTCCTTGCAGAGGCCACCTTGGAAGAACGGCCTTGCCATTCTGAAAGGTCGTCTGAGAGGACACAATCCTGAACATATGAAGTCCAGTTCAACTGGCACTGGTGAGGTCATACAGGAGTCAGAACTGCCTCCATGATCACTGGTTTGGTTTTTAACTTCGTCTTTGTTATGATAATGAGGGGGTAATCAGTGCAGGAAGGATCCCAGATCGAACCACTTCAGGGGCATAGAAAAAGCCAGAAAAGAAAATACACACACACACACACACACACACACACATACACACACGAGGAAGATAGATGCCACATGAGGATGGTCTACAGGCCACAGAACCAAAATCAAGGAGAGTTCTCCACAAAAGCATTGACATGGCTGGGACCCCGATTCAGACTTTTAACTTCCAAAATGGGGCACCCACTTCTGATAACTTTTGTTACAATAGCAGTAGACAGCCAAGATAGTTGTTTTATACTTAGATAAATCCCAGTATTTAGATTATCCACATCTGTTTATGCAGATAATCCCTATATCTCAGTAATACCAGAAGGAACCAAGAGAAAACATCCTGTCACCTAACACAGTCTCATATACAGGCTTGTTGTATTGTTGTTTCCACTACCATGAAAGATTCTGACTCACAGCAATCCCACAGGACACGGCTGAGCTGCCCCTCTGAATTTCCAAGACTGTAAATCTTTGTGGGAGCAGATAGCCTATTCTTTCTTGTGTAGAAGAGCTAGTGGTTTTGAACTGCTGATTCTGTGGCTAGCAGTGCCACATGTGGCTCACAGCACCACCAAACCAAACCAAACCAAACCAAACCAAACCAAATCAATACCAACTCATAACTTCAGAACCTGTCACTCTTCACAGGAGGAAAAGTCCTGCCGTTAGAATGGCTGGTCGTTTCAAACTGCTGACTTTGAAGAATCACAGCCCAATAAATAAGCATTACGCTACCAGGGCTCCTTTAATACACAGAAGCCCTTATTTTCTTTCTCTCTCTCTTGTTGCCCCCTGCATCACTGCCCTGGTGGGAGTAGGAAGCCCAGCCTTGCTCCTGGAGAGCTGCTGCTGGATTTGAACTGCGGTCAGCCGTGTGGGCCGCAGTCCCGCACACAACCACTGTGTCACCAGAGCTCAGCTCCTTTCTTACTTTTTAATGAAAACTACAAACATGGGTGTTTTTTTTAATTGCCAACATTCCTAAAACATCTGGGATGATTTGGTCCTCTGCAAAGGGTTTTCTCTGATTTTCAGACCTCAGAGGACTATCGTGGTTTCTTAATATTTTCTAACCACAGTCCATCCAAGTGGTTCTCTGACTTAGACATAATTGGAAATATTCTTAAATAGTCATATGTATATTTACTGATAAAATATGTGCACCTAATTGCTTAGTAGACATGTATGTGGAATCGAAATGCGTACTCTGTAAATGACCTGGCTTTTCTTTAAGCCATATTTATCTTTTAATCCTGTGAAAGTGAATTCATGCAATACAGTTGGCCTTATAGTCACAGCTTTTGTAAGCTCAACACTTGAGAAACACCTGGCTACCTACTCCCCTAAAATGTTAATCTCAGAAACTCACAAGGGCGACTCTACCTTGTCCCCTTGGGACAGAATTGAGTGGGTTGCAATGAGTCTGCGTTTCTTGGGGTCTATCCTATCCTGGAAGCAGAGTTGGGGCCTCAGGGGTAGAGTGGGTTACTTGTTGAGCTGCTACCTGTAAGATCAGCAGTTCAAAACCACCAGCTGCTCTGGGAGAAAGACAGGACATTCTATTCCCTCAAAGAGTCAGTCTCAGAAACCCAGAGGGCAGCTCTAGCCTTCCCTGGTGGGTCGCTAGGAGCCCGAGTCGAGGGCAGTGAGTTTGGTTTGGCCTTTTGAGAAAGAAGAGTTGGTAGCATTGTGCTCAGATAATTAGGGGGTCACTGTTAAGCAAAAGATTGATAATCTGATCCCACAAGAGGTTCCGTGGGGGAAATATGCTCATAAATCTACTCCCATCAAGATTAAAGTCTTGGGAAATCCATAGAGCAGTTTTGCCCTGTCTTATAAGGTCCTTATGCATTAGAATTGACTTGATGGTAATGGGTTTGGTTTGCACTGGATTATTCTATCCTCGTCCTTGCTTTTTCATCAAATTCAGGCATTCCTGTTACTACGAGTAGAACTCTCTCTCCTAAAGCTTCCTTGTGATCATACTCACTGCCATCAAGGCAATTCTGACTCACAGTAGTCTGACATGACAGGGTGGCTCTCCCTCTGGGGGTTTCTGAGACTGTGACTATTTAGGGGAGTACAAAGTCCTGTCTGTCTGTCACCCAAGGATCAGCTGATGGTTTTGAACTGCCGACTTTGCAACTACCAGCCCGACGCATAACCACGACCTCCCCAGAGCTCCTCTGTAAAAAGCAGCAATATCAGTCCTTTCTACCTGGTACAAAATGATTATGTATAGAACGATAAGGACAGGGCTCAAAGACTTTAGGGTCAGAAGAAGTCAGGTGCATCTCATCAGCTGAGGAAAGGTAGAAGGTCAAGAGAACTAACACGTTACAACCTCAGTGAAATCCTTCATTGAAGCTCAGCTGCTCCCGACTCACGGTCGACAGACAGTGATGCCATCGGTGAGCAAGAGTCATAAATAAGGCTTTACCAGAGACAAAAGAGCGAGATGCTTCCAGGTGAACGTACGGAAGTGAGAAAGCACCCAAGATTATCCTAAGACTTAAGGTAAACTTAACAACTGTCTTCATTCTATGAGGTCCCCCCAAACTAAACTGACCAGATTTTAACATTGGTAAGCGGGGCACCGTTGATTGGGAGGGGGGCGGGCAGGCGCGGGGTGGGGGTGGGAGGCGGCAATTAGAGGGGTTATATTCCCTAGTTCTCCCGCCATTCCCTACCCTGTCTTGCATTCTTTCCAAAAATTGGGATCTTAAAATGCCGCGGGAAGTGGGAAACACTGTTTAAAATCGGACTGTCCCTTCCAAAGCGGGACGTCTGGTCACTTTACCAAAAAACCGAACTTGCCGCTCTTGAATTCATGCTGACGCATAGCGACCCTCTGTGGATTTACGAGACTGGAGCTGTTTACGGAGTAGAGAATCCAGTTTCTCCCATGGAGCTCCTGGGGGTTTCAAAGTGCTGACCATGCGGATTACAGACCACTCTCCCACCAGGGCCTGTCCTAAAGGTACACCTTGGATTAAAGAGGGAGAATTCTTTCAGCCTAGTTTAAGAGCACAGGTAAGAAAGATGGTTTCTCAGGCTCCCTGTGGAACTCGCTGTCTCTTAGTGCATGGGGCTTCGGCTGTTATTGAACCCTGCACCTGGATCTTTCTCAGCACACAACTCTGACCTGGGCTAAGCATGCGGCAGCTCTGCAGCCAGCTGGTTTCCACAGAGCGGGAAAGTCTGAGGAGTTGGCTGAAGCCCATCACACACTGTCGTTACAGAGGCCCAGATCGCTGCGGCTGGACAGATCAATGGGGTCAGTCAATACCACCACCGCTGCCCTGCCGAGGAAGCAGCGTCTGCACCGGAGGTGAGATGCGGGGATTCTGTCTTCTGCAGGGAGGCATTATCTTCTTACTTTTAAAAAGACAGTTCACATTATTAAAAATGAATGGTGTTGGATAGGCATGTCCTCCCACAAAAACCTAAAATGACCTAACTACAATAAGATGCTTTAATATCAGAGAATGCCCTCGTGGGTGTTTGAAATGCCTTTAAGAGGCCAAGGAGGTAACTTCCCATCTTACAGGGGGAGACACATCAGCCTGGCCAACAGCGAAGGGTTCTCATGGTACCTGTTGGGGCAAGATGGAGGTGAAATGTTTCTTACAGCACAAAATCGTTTCCTTCTGGCCAACCGTGGCCTGTGTTTCAAATTTTGGAGGTTGGGAGGAGAGAGAGCTGAGGGAATGAACAATGTAAAGAAAGAAACCACACTGTCCTCCCAATTAAACATTTTCACCCATTTCCCCTTTAAAACAATGAGCAGTATACTAAAATGAAAGTAAAACAGATAAGGGGAAGGGAGATAATACTCATTTATAATCCCACCTTCTATCACAAAAATGTTCATGTGATGGACTCCTTTCCAGGCAGCTTAGTCTTACTACGGGAATTTCCCCCCACAAAACGTAACATAGTGGATGTCCTAAAAGTTTCATTTATAAAAGGAATTGGTCACATAGATAGTGTCTTGTGACCTTTTGTTTTCACTTCCTGACATGTTACTGACATCTTTCTTTGTTAATAAGAAATCTCCCGACCACCCGCTCCCTGTTGACAGGGACACCAGGCTAGGAACAAAGACTCTGGAGTCAAGTGGCTCTCAGCTGGCTATTTTGTAGCCATGCGAATCTTGAGCCATTCTTTAGCTCCCCCAGTCTCGGCTTTCCATCTGTGTGAGAGTGGTTATACTAAGACCTACTCTCTGAGTGTGGCTAGGGTTACGGGAACAAAGCACATCAAGTGCTTAGCAAAGACCTCAATGAAGGATATGTGCTCAGTATAAGGTAGTTCTTTTATTAAAGGTAGCTATTCTTACTATTATTCTGACCGCGGCACAGTAATAGTAGACAATAATTATATTGCATCACAAATATCCAATTTCCTATTAAAATATCTCTGAACTTTTGAAAATCTTAAAAAAAATTTTAATAGTATAGGTCCACAAGAAGTTGCAAACACCGTAGAGCGGAGTCGTGCAAGCCCTGTGTTCATTTCCTCGACACGGTGACATTGCACATAGTGATGGGACAGTTAGCAAAGTCAGTGAAGGGCCGTGGCTATCACCTATAGTTCTCTTACAGACTTCAGTGATTTTACAAGGGTCAGTTTGTGTGCATGTGTGTGGTGTTGTTCAATCCTGTCTTTTCAGATGTGTCACATCACATTGCTATAAACACCATCACAATCAAGACACAGATCCTTCTGTCATCGTGAAGATGCCCCTTCACAGCCACACCCACACTTCTCCCTTTTGCCTCCTCCCCTTCCCCAATCACTGGCAAAGCCCTAACTTATCTCCCTCTTGATGAATTTTGCCACTTCAAGGATGTCATCAAAACTCAAACTCACTGACATTCAACATTGATTCACAGTGACCCAGAAGCACAGGGCAGAACCAGCCCTGCGAGTTTCTGAGACTTTCTCCAGAAGGATATCATATGAGTGGAAGAAGAACACAGACTGTAACCTTTTGAGAAGGGCTATTTTCACTTAGCATAATGCCCTGAGAGTCCATCCAAGGTGCTCCACTTATCAATGCATTGATTAAATCTCTGAGGAGTCTCTCTCCTTGTATGAATGGACCATCATGTGCTTAACCATTTATCTGTTGAAAGACATCTGGGTTGTTCCAGGTGCTTTGTTCCCAAATTACTGCAGATAATGTTGTTCTGCACCTTTGTGTGCAGGGTTTTGTCTAGACCTCTGCTTTCATTTGCTGGGCTCAATATGCAGGCATGCAGCCATCTGCTGGGTTATATGGGCACATAAGTTTTGTAATAAACAACAAAACCTAAAATGAAATGGATCAACTATTTCTAAAGTCCTTATGTAAGTTTGACCATTCTACTCTACTATGCCTCAACTGATTGTGAAAGAGGCTGTTTCTCTGTATCCTCACAAGTATTTGATGTGTAAAATACTTAAAAATTTTTTTTCAATCTTGACTGTTTTAGTAGTAAGAAGCTTTAAAGAGTTTGTGAAAAGAATAGAATTAAAAGAGAATGGATTGTTTCCCCCCCATGGACTTTCTGAAGTCCTCCTGCCCCAAGTGTGAGTGATGCCCTATCATGATTTTCATATGCATTTTCCTAAGGGTCAATGAAGAGGTGGTGTAGAGAGCGATGCATCAGGCTGCCGAGAGCCAGCTCAGCGGGTCAAATCCCTCCGCCTTCCCTCTGGAGAGATGGGCTAGTCTACTCCAGGAAGATTTAGTCTTGGAAACCCACAGGGGCAGAGGTGCCCTATCGGGTTAACTATGAGTTGAAATCAACTCGCTGGCAGTAAGTTTGGAGTGAGAATGGTTAGTGATGTGGACCATTTATCACTGATTGTGTGTATGATAATTAATGCTACAAGGAATACCTTTATTTGAATCATTTGAAAGGCTTTTAATGGAATTCCTAGCAAAGAATTCTTCAAAGCAAAATTGCTGGAGCAGCATATCATATGCTGAAAAGAAGTTGGAATCTGACATTGCCCTTCAGACGGGTATCCATTTATACTTCCATCAGCAGTACGTGACTTGCTCGGCATACTTAATATTTTCATTGCTTGCCGCAGGGGATTCAAAGTCAACTTCTGGTCCAAACATTTCCCACGAAGCCAAGTAAATACAATAACACTTTAAAACTGAAGGTGCCCCCTATCTTCATCCAGCCCAAAGTGGGCCAAGGCATGCATCCCCTGCAAGTTCACCTTATTCAAACCCACACTCCCATGCTCACCGACCCCATTCCTGAGAAAGGAGAGCCCCTTACCTTGATGGGCAATGTGACACAGATCTTCCTGCATTTTGGAAAACTCTGACGAGGTCTCAGAACCATCGGAATAATTTTTCTCTTCTCCGAAATCCAGCGTTGATAAGTTCGGATTGGAGGAGTGCAGTCTTACTGGACCAGAAAAAGGCTTGGGCACCTAAAGTCACACCAAACGAACCTGTTGCTCTCCAGGTGCGGCAGACATACAGGGCCGCCCTGATTCTAAGTGTGGAAAGCCAGGCCAGGGGAACTTCTCCCCACAGAGGCATGCTAGGGAGGCATGTCTGCTTCCAAAACAACTGCACCCAAACTCAGGAGAACCCTTTCCAAAGCAACCTGCCTTGGCTTCTGGAGAAATCGAAATCCAGGGTGAGAAATCCCATCTTTTGGAAATTACGGGAGCGTGGAAGCTGCAGGTGGAAAAGCACAGCCAAAGAGCTGGGCTCTTCCTTGCTTAAAAGCAAATCTCTCCCTTTTGACAATCATCTTCCACACTCAGGCTGTGACTGGTGGATTGACTTGAAAATGCTTCCACCAGGCTCACACCTGGAGGTGTTCCCACACAAAGGGACTTCCCACCTGGTTCTATGCGAAACACAGTGTTCTTTGAAGTCGTG
Organism: Nesogale talazaci; assembly: GCA_004026705.1. NCBI lineage: Eukaryota > Metazoa > Chordata > Mammalia > Afrosoricida > Tenrecidae > Nesogale > Nesogale talazaci. The sequence goes on along the minus strand of PVJH01020780.1, from coordinate 24,004 downwards.
TGATGTTAACTCCTAATGTGCTTCGAATTAAAGAGTGTGTCGGATTACTAACGGGAAGGCTTACTTAGGCTTAGCTTGGACTGTGACAATGACACAACTGATGAGGTGAAGACTCATCTCTAAAACTCGGCCTCTGGGAGAGACAGTTGCTGGCTGGGAACTTCTGGTGCATGTGGGATTTGGAGTTGGGAGAGCGGAGGGGAAAGGGAGGTCCCTGGCCAGCAGCAGCAGAACAGGAGGGTGAGAGCGGGCAGCCACCCACAGCTCCCACACTGAAGCATTCTCTCAAGCAGGGAAGGAGGCAAGAACGGCAGCAGAGAAGGGAGACCAAAAGACCTGTGGATGACTGCAGACTTCGAGGTTCCCACCAGTTTTCTGTCAGCATTTTCTCCCCCACCTGAAATCCATAACTTGTGTAGTCTATATCCCAGTCACTGAATTCAGCTCGGTACTAGGACATGTAAGGAGAATGGTCTATTCTCTTCTCTTCTCAGGTGAAGGCAGCATTCAGCACACGACGTGCAAAGCCAGGCCAGTGAAGAAGCTAGCCTCTTGGGGGGAGCGATGGTTACCTGCAGCGTTCCTTTAGCATCTTTGCCAATAGCTCTGGACCGCCACCTCCTGTGCGATCTTTTTTCCTTTTTGGGACTCTCAAAAGCTCCACCCTTTTTTCAAAACAGGAAAGAGAGCACAGACAATAAGGTCCTCCAAACCAAACAGGGAGGGACGCAGGCCATGGCAAACTATCTCCAATTCCCTCTAGTGGGGCAGAAGCAACCGACCAGCCAACACCCCATGGTTAGTCAGAGTCTGGGGAAGAGAATGGAAAGCAGGAGGTGCCCACGGTGCCCAGGGAAGGGAGAGCTGGCTCACCTGCATGGCGTTGATGGCTGGGGCTGAATATGTCCGGTGCAGAACATCCATGTTCTGCAGCAGCTGGCTCATCTCCACCAGGTAGGTGTGGCAGTGCGCCAGGTCTGAGAGAGGGAGAGAGCAAAAAGAGCGCTTCTGACTCCTCGGCAAGAAGAGAAAGGAGTGTGCCTGGAATGATCTTGGCGAGCAAGCTTTATCATGTTGGGCATCACCTACTTTTCTTATTGATCTCAATCGGCTTTTCCATTTGTAAGAATAAACAATGTTTACTTCCTCCGTGACTAGAGAAACCAAACTCACTGCCATTGAGTGAATGTGGGCTCATGGTGACCCTGTTGTAGGATAGGCTAGAAATGCCCCAGTGAGGGCAAGAATAGGACGCCCTGTCTTTCCCCCACAGTTGCTGGTGGTTTTGAACTGTTGACCTTGCAGTTAGCAGCCCAACGAGTAACCGCTGGAGAAATCGTATGGATTAAAAGTATGGGCAGGGAACCAGACGGCCTCAAGTGGAGTCCATTTGATGGTATGATTCTTGGGCAAATTGGCAAACTTCTCTGTACCTCACTTTCCTCTCCTGAAAAACGGGGACAATGATGGCACCAGGCTCATGAAGATAGTTATGGGAGTTCAATGAGTTGGCACAGGCAGCGTGCGGAGAAGAGTGCCTGGCAACCAGCACTAAATAAATCGGCTACTATCGGCATCATTGTGATTACGGGTCTTGCAGCAACAGATTATCATATTGGCTTGCAAGGTCCCAGTATCCACTCCATGAATACAACTGAAGGGAAGCCTGTGTTGGTAGGTAACGGTACCTTGGTCTACCATGAGCCTGTGTGGAGACCTTAGTGATCCTCTGCCAGGCTGAACATTGACCCGAGGGAATCTCAGACCAGTCCCAGGCCAGGAACTTGGTCACTCATTCAAAGGGGAGCCCATTATTTGTTATGGCCCTGATGCAGATGGTTGTTTTGGCCAAGGGATCCAGCCCCAGATGCCTCAGAATCCAACAGCAAAGTGAAGCAAACCAGCAACCCTATGGAACCATGTAGCACTTTCCAAGACAGTCAGTCTGTACAGGAGCAGACCACAGGAGAGTTCTCCAGTGGAAGGGCTGCTGGGTTCCAACTGCTGACTGAACAGTTACCAGCCAACCTCGATACCCAGGCTTCCTATCACAGGCCTTAAGATACACCCCAACCCCCTGCCGTTGAGTTGATTCTGGGGCACACGGACTCCTCCATATAACTTCATGGAGGATTCTGAGCCTGTAAACCCTGAGTGGAGCAGGCAGCCTCATCTTTCTCCTGGGGAATCATAGAGTGCAGCGGTTCTCAACCTGTGGGTCTCGATCCCTTTGGGGATTGAATGACCTTTTCACAGGGTCACCCGATTCATAATAGTAGCAAAATTACAGTTATGACATAGCCATGAAAACAATTTTATATGGGGGGGGGTTCACCACAACATAAGGAACTATATTAAAGAATCGTAGCATTAGGAAAGTTCAGAACCACTGGCCTAGTGGGTTTGAACTGCTGACCTTGCAGGTGAACTTGTTGAAACACAGATCCCTGGGCTGTAGGCCTGGTTCTCATGTTGTACCTTTGTGGGGAGCCCACCAAGAGTCTGTAGTTCTACCAAGTTCACTAGCCAGGCTAATGGGGCAGGTGCAGGACCACTTCTTGAGAACCACTGCTCCAAGCGAGCACTCTGAAGTTCATGAAGGACAGCTATCAAGAAGGCCAGTCCTCTGAGACCCCTATTAATATTTGCATTTTATTCAACAGGAAGCCTCCCCTGCAATTTTCAAGGCTGCCAACTGGCATCTCTCTGTAAGACTGCTTCATAACCTAGACTACATTTTAGAATCGCTTGAAAATGTTTGAAAATTGCACATGCCCCAATCCTACCGCAGACAGTCCAAATCAAAGGACTGCTCCCCAACCCCCATGGGAGACTTCCCCTTTTGGGATGTCAGTCCCCCAGGTGCGTGTTAGCTCATTAAAGTGGAGAAGAGCAGGGTTTCAGAAGAGCAGCAGCTGCTCTCGGGGCTGGTTCCACATCAGATTCATGCGAGACACATTGGAAAATTAATGATGCCCCATCTCCATCTGGAGCCAGTTTAAACAGATTCTTAGGAAAGTGACCGAGACGTGACTATTTTGAAACCCTTTCTGAGGTCTTCACGGTGGAGTCGGGTGGAGAAGCCTGTGCTATGGGGACTCTCCATGTGGCTTTCCCATGGACTTCTACAGGAATGGTTTCAAGCTGGGCTATTGGCCTTGAATCATCTCTGGCGCCTCAAACATAGACTCTCCCTCTGGAGACTGGGATTCATTGAGCCCCAAGCAGGCAACAGCCATGGGTACTTGAGGAGAGAGGAAAGAAGAGGAAGGGAACACTTCCCACATGCACACACACAGGCTGCTCCACGGGCCCCCAGCCGGGGTCTCTTGTTGACCATGAGTTCAACCCTCGGGATGTGAGCCCGAGCGTACACACAGGGCGATAAAGAACCAAGTTGGGGCAGCCTCAGAGCTGTCAGTGTCAAGTCCCTCTACCTTTTGAGCATTTTTCCATGTCCTCCGAAGACTGCAGCCACAATGGAACGCGCGTGTCCCCTCCGCAAGAGAACGACAAGTTGCTGCCGGTTTGAAAGGAGTTCTGCTTTGCGATGCTGCTGCGCTGTTCCACAAAAGACAAAAGGAGATCCCAGATGAAGACAGAACCAAGAGGGAACAATTTTGGATAAAGATTACATGGAGCCCGGCTGCCCACGGAAGCCACTCTGCTTCTATCTTGGGAAACCCTGAGCTCACAGGTCATGTCCCCAGGTCAGCCAGAGCATGCCACCAGGCTCGGGCCTGCTTGCCTCATTCTTGCCCTGACAAAGGCCAGTACGCTGATATCAGGGCTGGAAATCTTCTATCCTCCCACAATGGCCAGCCGTGCGCTCAGGGCTATTGTGCCGCCAGTTAAGGAAACCTCAACCAAACCGGTCAAGAGAATACTGGGACATCTGGGCACCTTATCGGACAACCTTTTCCTGATAGGGCATTTTACGACGAGATAAGAACGCCACACTTGAACTCATTAAGAGACAGCTACAACATCTGGGGGCCTTGCACGTCGCTGTGAATGTCACTCTGTAGCCACTGGTCCTGCCACTGCCTTTGAGTCGCTTCTGACGCATAATGACCGTACATAAGACAGGCTCGAGCCCTGACACTTCATGGGAGTGGAAAGCCTCATCTTTCTCCGGAGCAGCCATCGGTGGTCTTGAACTGCTGATGTTGCGGTTAGCAGCCCACCTGGTAATTACTCTGTCACCACGACTCTGGTTATTATTGCCCGACTCTGCTCTCTGCTCATCTGGTCCTCAGCCTGTCTGATTGGGCAAACACACCACTAAACACAGCTCACAACTGTCTGTGTTCTTGCCCCAAACCCATTCCCTCCTCAGACCCAGTCTCCAAGATGAGGCTCCCACCCAAAGCTGCACCGGCCCCTCCTTGGGACTCAGGGTGTCCCCGCACAGCCCCGGGTACCTTTCTACTGGACATGGCCTCAAACGCCCCAGCAGCGGCAGAGTCCGTGACAGTGGTCCCGGAGAAAAAGTGGTTGGCTTCGTGTGGGAACATGGCGATTTCGTTTTGACGATACATTCTGTGATGGCGGAGTTTGGAAACCCACTCATCGAAGCCATCATCCGACTTCACCTAAAGTGGGTGAGATGGAAGGAGGAAGCAAGAAGGTTAAAGCACCGGAAGGAACAATTATTCATCCACTCGAGGTCACTCGTGACCCGTCTTTCCCCATTGGCATACGTGTTGCCATCATCAACTCCTTCGGACCCCCAGACAACAGAACAAGGTGGCATGGGGGCTGGCATGCATCAGTCTGTGCCTGTGGCCCCTGGGTCCTTAGAGAACCTCTCACCCCAAGGGGCTCATCTTGCAGCACTCATCACTGAGAGAAAGGGCATTCTGGGTGGTTCATAGGGTTTTCATTGGCTCCTTTTCAGAAGTACGAGAGGGGCTGCAAAGAGTTCATTAACAAATTCCATTCGCTTTTAATTCCATTTTCAATGAACTTTGTGATTCCTCTTGTCCCCAGTGATCACTAGGACTTTTGTCCTAGGCCGCCTTAGTCTGGACACCTGCCCGGGACCACCCCACGTCCCTCCCCCTCTCCCGGTGTGTCTGTTGGCATTTGAGATGCCAGTGGTCTTGATTCCACTATCCCAGGGACATGTGAGCCACCACAGTTGGCAACTGCCAGGTAGGTGGGGGTTGGCAAAAGGAGAAATCAGGGCTTCCAATGGGTTCATTCTGGTTTGAAGCCCCTGCTGAAAATTTAGGACATTTCCATTCAATTATAAATGAGAATTTACATTTCAGTAAGAGTCCCTGGAGATTCAGAGAATTTTACACACACACACACACACACACACACACACACACACACACCTTGTTAAAATGTAGACCTTAGTGAATATTGGGGTGAGGTTGGGGCATCGTGAGGAGAAAGTGGAAAAAATAAAGGTCTTCATTAAGTATATAATATCTAAACTAGGAATAGTCCAGTTATGCTATTTTAAGGAAGGCAACAAATCCCAGGTATATTAAGAGATACATTTAAGCTTATTCTTATCTTTCTCTTGAAGCAAATTCTTGTCTCCCAGCTACTCTTATTCCAACAGGAAATATTAACCCCACTATAATTCAAATTTTACAGATCAGCCTTCTCCGAACAGGAATGAATTAGTAAATTTTTCCTAAGATATTTAACCTCATTCATCTTCTTTGGCGAAGAGTACATCGCGAAGAACACAAGAATGTAACAGTTATTTAAAAGAACAATTCTCGGGGCTGAGCCCCAGTGGCGTAGTGGTTGTGCGCGGGACTGCGGCCCACTGGGACGGAGGTTCAATTCCAGCTGTGGGGCTGGGCCTCCTACTCCCACCACTGGAGAGCAGTGATGCCCCCCCCAAAAAAACAAAAAAGAACAATTCTCTTTCTGAAATAAAAAAAAAATCTGAGAAAACATTACCAGAGATTTTACATGGACACACAGCTATCCTTTCTTACCTATTGATATTAGATTATTAATTTATATTAACATATATTAATAATATGATTATTTTTGCTAGGTGTCAGTCAGTTGGTTCCGTAATGTCGAGACTCTGCACAACAGAATGAAGCACTGCCCAGTCCTGCGCTATTGACAATAGGTTATCAAAGTCTAATATCCATGAAAAATATATGTAACTAGTAAAAATATGAAATATCTCAAGCATCCATCAAAGTACGACAATAATGAACACCTAGGTACCACAAATCTTTCTGAATAGCCAAGCTAGGATTGTGTGCTCATACTTGGACAGTGAAAAACAAGCGCTCTCTATACATTACGGTATAGAGCATTGGCTGGTGAAGAGTACTGGAAGTACCATCGACCACCAAGAGAACTAGCAAATTTCTCTTGGAAAAAAATACAACCAGAATGCTCCTTAAAAGCAAGCGTGCGAGACTTTATCTCCCGCGCCTTAGATATGTTGGCGAGAGAGGGTAGACCGTGGAAAAGGGCTTTGTGCTTGGTCAACGCCGAGGGGCAGAAGAAAGGGAATGACCCTTGGCACGAGAGACTGGCACGGTGACTGGAAACATAATAACAGTTGTGTGTGGGGCGCAGAGCTGGGTGGTGTTTTGGTCTGTCGTTCCCAGGGTTGCTAAGAATCAGGGTCAGCTAGATAGCACTGACCAGCCATAGTAACATCTGGGTGAGCCTCCGTGAGAGCAAAACACAGGGCCAGTTACTAGTGAGTCGATTCTGGCTCCCCATGCCACTCTCCATGCAGACTGGAACTGCCCCATAGATCTGTCTTCCTCGGCCCCTCTCAGTGGGTTTGAACCATTAACCTTTTGGTTAATACCTGAGCTTTTTATATCAACCAGACTTCGAAATGAAGAGGGAGACTCCTGAAGATGCAATTTCAAATATCCCGAAAGGGTGCTGGTAGGGTAAATTCCAAGAAGACAAGCCCAAGTCAATCCTGTTAAAATCTTTCCTCGGGCTACATGTGAGGAAAGAGCCACCCGGCATGGCCCCATGCATTCAGGATTTGTCCTGTCGGTTCTTATTTTGGTTTTGCTGGCTAACACACAGAAGAACATACAGGGCTTAAAACCTTACAGATAATACGGGAGATGTCATGTTCCGGAAGATGCACTACAAACAGACACATAGATCTGTCCCCCTAGAGTTAACTCTTACAGCACACTTTATTTTTTTTAGATGTCGTTAACTAGAATTGTGTAGGGATCTTGATACAACTGGATGATATCATCCTTTTTACTAACTTAATCCTCCAAACCAACTGGCCTTACATGGATTCCAGCCCACAGCAATTCTGCAAGGCAGAGTAGAGTTGCCCCATAAAGCTCTCACAGCTGTGTGACTTTACATACACAGCCTGTCACATCTTTCTCTTGCACAGCAGCTGGGTGGTGGTGGTGGTGGTTTGAACCACAGATCTTCTAGTAATCAGCCAAGCTCTTTAACCAAGGTGCCACCGGGGAGCCTCATCCAAATCTGAACTCCTACTTGGAGATTGCCCAGTACATCAACTAGTAGTTAAACAAGGTAGAGGAAACAAAATACTTTATTTAATAAATGAATAAACCTCACTCCCTGCGGAAGAATTCACTTCAGAGGACAGCAATAAACTACATCACGGGGAGAGGGGCATGTCTGATCAGAGCACACAGGAGCAAATGTTGGGGAGGAAGGGAGAGGTTTGCGCATCCCGGTCCACCAAGCCCTCGGGACAATATTTCCTTTCAGAGCAGCCAATGTACAGAGAGGGCCTTAAGGCCGGCCTCACCACAAGACACGATGCCCCTCACTGACCCATAGCGCTACAGGAGACAACACTGAAGACACAGTGCGGGAATTGCACCCAATCTGGCCCCTCCACTCTGAGGTGAAACACTAAGGGTGTGCAAAAGAACAGCAAGGGGAACAAAGTCCTCAGGGAATACCAAAAACAGACTCTGGGGCCACGGTATGGCAGCCCATCACACTTGACCAGGAAACATTCCTAATGATCAACAAACAGACCTTGAACTATTTACAGGCTTTTTTTTTTTTTTAGTCATCAGTTTGTTGTTGTTGTTGTTTTCTTTTGTTGCTTTGTTTTGCTCTATCTTGTTTTTGTCTGCATATTACTATTTCTGCAGGTCTGTCTAGATAAGATAGGTGGAACAAATAATCTGGAGGAGGAAACAATGGAAAAGAAGGTTGGGAGGTGGGGCATGGAAGAGGAAGTGGGGGTAGAGAGGATGTCGGTGTTAATAAGCGCAGGGACAAGGGAACAAGTGCTCTAAAATAGAAGGCGAGGGTGTAGAACTGGTAGGGCTTGATCAAGGGCAATGCGACCGAGAGGAATTTCTGAAACCCAAATGATGGGGGAACATCATAGTGGGACAAGAGGAAAATAAAAGAACTAGGAGGCAAAGGGCATTTATAGAGGTCTTAATATAGCCATGTACATATGTATATGTAAATAAATATATGACGATGGGGAAATAGATCTATGTGCATATATTTTAGGTTCAGTATTGAAGCAGCAGATGGGACATTGGGCTTCTACGCAAGTACTCCCTCAATGTAAGAACACTTTATTAAATTGATATTCTATGACGCTCACCTTCCGCATATGATTGTTGAAAACAAAGCATATGCATAAGCAAATGTGGTGAAGAAAGCTTATGGTACACGGCTATCAACAGATATAGCTTAGGGTCTTAAAGGTTTGAAGATAACAAGTGGCCATCTGGCTGAGAAGCAAAAAGTCCACACAGAAGAAGCTCACCAGCCTGTTTGATCACAAGGTGTCGATGGACAGGTATCAGGCATCAAAGAACAAAAATCGTATCGTGAATGAGGGGAAGTGAAGAGTGGAGACGAGTCAGACAGGATACAGTATAGCACTGATAAAACATACAACCTTCCTCTAGTTCTTTAATGTTTCCTTCTTCCCACTATCATAATCCCAATTCTACCTTACAAATCCGGCTAGACCAGAGCAGCACACTGGTACAGATAAGAGCTGGAAACACAGGGAATCCAGGACAGATAACCCCCTCAGGACCAATCCTGAGAGTAGCCATACCAAGAAGAGAAAGCAAAGATGGGGAGAAAGGGGGAACTGATCACAAGGATCTACATATAATCCCCTCCCAGGGAGGACAGACAACAGAAAAGTAGGTGAAAGAAGATATCGGACAGTGTAAGACATGAAAAAAACGATAAATTATCAAGGGTTTGTGAGGAAGGGAGATGAAAAATGAGAAGCTGATACCAAGAGTTCAAGTAGAAAGAAAGAATTTTAAGAATGATGATGGCAACAAATGTACAAATGATGTACAAATATGCTTGACACAATGCGCACATGTATGGATTGTGATAAGAGTTGAACAAGCCCCCCATAAAGTGATTTAAATAAATAAATGACTAAAGACATTGTCCCAGAATTTTAACTAGTTATGGGAGTGAGGATACACTAATTCTAGGGTACTTAACCTACCTGCTGCCCAGGCCCTTTGTGTACAAAATAATAGAAATAGACTACCCACAATTAGAAATTGTGTAACTCTGGTGTTATATTCAAATGTAACGATCACAGCTGTGGTTCAAAAGCAGGAACAAGAAACATAAAAAAACTTAAAGTGCATCAGCGCAGAGAAATACACAAGTGTTTTTATTAAAGCATTTCGACTCAATTTTAAGACAGGGGTGGTTGTGGGAGCATGGGGAGGTAACAACAATGAGCACATGCAAGAGGAACATTTTCTAAAATGAGGTAATGATCGTATAATTCTTTTAAATATGAATGAACTATTGAATTGCATTAGTTGAATTATATATCCATAAAGCCATTAAAATACATATATCTTAAGGCACTCAGTCTGTATTTGTTCTTAAAGAAAAATTCATCCTTAGTGCTAGCCTGAGAAATAAGCATCCATTATGTCATAAGGGCGTTCTACAATGGAACAACGTAAGCAGTTGGAGAAATCAATGAAAGATTCTAGAGGAGATTAACCCTGGAATAACCAACCAAGAGCAAAGCAAAACAAAGGCACTGCTACAGAGCAGAGGCCAACTTAAAGTCACCCTATGGGGTAGCCCTGCCGCTGAGTCCCATAGACTATGACTCTGTTCTAGAAAGCCCCATCTGTCTCCCGCTGAGCCGCTGGTGGGCTCAAGCAAATGACAGCACAGTCAGCATCCCAAAGCCACTGCTATGCCATCCAGGCTCCCTGCGGGGAAGCACTTTTCCTTAAATCTTCATTTTCCTTGAAGATTACAATTAGTCATTCTCTACCAGGGCAAGTGTGCCCTCAGGGACCATGGGGGAAAATCTGTAGATATTTGTAGTTGTGACAACTGGAGGGGCGCCCCTGGCATGTTGTGGGTGGCGCCCAGGGGCGCTGCTAACCTTCGTAGAAGGCACAGTGCAGAGTCACACGACAAAGAAGTGCCGAGCCCAATCTGTCAGCGATGCTGAGGCTGCGAAACCTGCTTCATATAATGAACTACACGCACAGGAATGGGGGCTTGGGTTAGGAAAGAATGTCTGACTGTCTTGCCCAGCCAATCAACCACACTTACATGTTAAGCATGTATTATTCATGCACTGCCCACACGCGATGGATCAGACAGGGACACGCTAAGGCATGGGCTCATAAGTTCATGATTTTATTTTCCCAATCTCTGATCTCTGCTTCCAATACCCTCAAGTAATTTGCCTTTACACGTCTCTAGAAAATGATGCTGATGCTTTCTCAATTGCTTTTCCATGTGTTTGCATTTTGTTTTGGGTGGAAGTTTACAGAACAAATTAAGTTCCCATGTGAGAATCTCTATAAAAATTGTTCATTTTACCCAATGCATCCACATTTTCTTTTGTCTTCTGGTTATTCCAGTCCCATTCTTCCTATCAAACATTCAGGTACCACCTAATAATCTGTGGCAGTCATGTGCTTATGTTAATTTCATGGTTGATATGTAGGGCTGGAGTCCAGTCTGTTAATCTGGAGATAGTCATTGAGTAGCCAATGAGACCTCCGTGTGGGCATAGCTTTCTCTTGATATGTCTGGGAAATCTCGCGATATTTCCCTCATTGAGAAGCTATCTCTCCAGTTGTTGGGAGTTAGTCTCAGAGACACGAACTATGGACAAGACAAGATGGCAGTGTCCGAGGAGCTGACGGAGTCAGAGGAGAAGTCACACGGCCTTACCCTGATGGAACCCGACCTCTGAAGCTGGAGAAGCCACCACGTGGAGACTCCTGCCAGTGCTGAGTTGCTTCTACCACCACTGGATGCTGTTGATGGACCCTGAGCCCTAGAAGTGAAGAGCCCTGGGGAGACCCCTCCCGGCGCCGGGACTCTGCACCCACTGGCCTGTGACTTTGTGAGTTGGAAGGAGATGTTATAGACTGGTATCGGGCATATGGGCTAATACAGACTTATGACTTTGAACTGGACTGGGTTGGGATGTTTTCTTAATGCCCTATTCCTCTTATATATAAACTGTACCCTTTTATCCATGAATTTGTTCCTCTAGTCTACCCAGACTAACACATAATCATAGATGGTAATTAAAGTGATTGATCTTACTGTGGCCTACCATAATGCTACATTCTCTGTATGTTGCCATTCAAAGTTAGCACTATAGCCCCCTCTGTTAGATGAGAAAATGGAGACTTCCAGAGATTAACTTACCAAAGATCAATAGTTGGTAAAGAGCCAATTCAAGATCTGAACTAGATGGATTATCTCCATAGATTATGCTTCATACTTCTAACTATCCAAACCACTACCATGGAGCCCGTGTGCACGATGGTTAAGCAGACAGTTGCTAACTGAAGGTGGGAGGTTCAAACCCACTATCCACTATGCAGGGCAGTTGTCTTCTGTAGAGATTTGCAACTTTGGGGACCTTTGGGGGTTAGTTCTACTCTATCCTGTAAGGTTGGACTGACTCAAAGCCAGTGTTTGGTTGAGTTTGACACCACCTGACCACCACAACCACCATCACAAGCAAGTGTGGGGGAGCGAGAGTAGCAGGGAAGCAGCTTAGAGAGGCAGCACTTTGAACTGGTTCATTCTGGTTCTTCCCTTTTGAGAAATGAGTCAACATTTTAACATGACCCCTGGGTGATTCTTCTAAAGGCCCTGGTAAAAATGTAGAAATATCTAATGTACTTGTATTCAGGGCTTTGAACTGGTTCATTCCAGTTCAACCACTGCCACGAAGAATTTGCCCTGCCATCCAGGATATGTTGTTGGTGGTGTAGGTGCCATTGAATTGGTTCTGATTCAGAGTGACCCTATGTACATGTAGTCAATTCTCAGCAAGGAGTCTGACTGAAGTGAACCCGCTGGATGGCTTGTTAGTAGGTACTATCTGAAACTTCTACCATTTGGGAAAAATAATTCCTGGCATTTCATTGATAGATGGGAATCTTAAGAAAATGTCTAGGGCAGTTCAACCCTGTCCTACAGGTTTGCAGTGAGTCAGAACCTGACTTGATGGCAGTGTGTTTTGTTTTATTTTGGGGGCTGGTGGTATCGTCAGGGAGGTTGGGGAGAAATGACGAGCTATTAACAATGAGTACAAGAAAAAAGAAAATGTTCTAAAGTTGATCGTGGTGATGACTGTTCAACTTTTCTTAATGGGATGAAACAATTAGCTTGAACAACTGTGAATTACATGCTAATGAAACTGCTAAGTTAAAATAAGTATTTTCTATAAAATTAACTGGGGGGAGGGGGGGGCGAGCCCTGGTGGCGTAGTGGTTGTGCGCGGGACTGCGGCCCACTGGGACGGAGGTTCAATTCCAGCAGTGGGGCTGGGCCTCCTACTCGCACCACTGGAGAGCAGTGATGCCCCCCCCCCCAAAAAAAAATTAACTGGGAGTAGGAACACAGGCTCCATAGACCCAATTTAATAAGCACTGCATTGCATTTCAAGAAACACACTTTAACCTGTGGTACAGGTCTCCTAACCAAGAACGAGGCTACCTGGGGGAGAGGTCATTTTTGTAAAGGAGGATATTTGCCTACTGATCACTCCCATCATCACCTAGAGCGGTTGTTTTTTTCCCTCTGGTATGTGGGGATGCAGGTCCCTGTGATGGGGATACTCAATCTCTACAACGAAGAACCATCCCTTCCAAAGGTCAATTACCCCTCACCGCCACCACTACCTGCTCCCTAAGTCCCCTTAAATACTGCCATCGGGTCAATTCCAAAGCACAGAAACCCTGTTGACCAGAGCAGAACTGTTCTCTAGGGTCCCCGAGGTGGTAACTCTTTATGGGAAGAGACAGCCTCATCTTTCTCCCGACCAATGACTGACAGCATCCATTCATCACCAATCAGTGGAAATTGTCAAAAGGCACCATCAATACCCACAAGAGGGTAACATGTGAGTGACATGGCCTTACGTGGTCTAATAAGTGAAGTCCCGTGCCCAACCCTCAGAGAGCCCCCTGGCGAGCCGGGCCCTGGGGCGCACCCTCACCTTCAGATGGTAGATGTGCTCCTCGGTATCGAGGTCGATGCACTTGGATGACTTCTTCACGGACATCACGGAGAGCCCAACGTCGATGCAGCCATGCAGCTTCTCTCGCTCTATCTGCAGAGGCATCAAGAGAGCTGCTTGAGTTCCAAAGAGGAGTGCCCTTCAAAGTCCTTGTCTCTGCCCTGATCTCTCACCGCCACTGTCAGTCAAGATCGGAACCAGGATGCTTGAAACATGTGTGAGAAGCAGTACTAGGTTCCAATGTTCTAGATGTATTATTTTCTGTTGCCTGGGAGGGAGCAAGCTTTGTCCACATTTTGCAGATGAGAAGGCTGAAGTACCAAGAAAGCCAAGGAACAAGGAGTTGAAAGGGGCGTGAATGTGAACCCAAGCAGTATGAGTCCCATGGCAGTGAATGAGCTGTGCAACCACCTGGCCTCCCGCTGAGTTTGTTTCTAGTGTCCAAATTCACTACTAACTAGGAGAATATGGACATGGTGCTCAGAAAGGCTACAAAAGGAATACAGGAAGAGTGGAGTGCAGGATGGTCAAAAGGTTGAAGACCCAGTCTTCATGAGAGAATTACATGTCACCTGCGCCCAGGGCCTTCTCCACAAATGTTCTCAGTCACTGTACAACTAACCCTGACAACCTGAGACACATTCATTTCTTCTAGTTCCCTGTGAAGATGTCTTCTCTTGCCCAGAGCACCCCTCAACATAACTCTAACACAGAAACGACCATTGGCTACCCCGTGGGGTCTTAGAAATCCCCACACCCACACCAGGTGGTTAAACTGAGCTCCCTAGCATCCAGGGCCAAGAAAGTGGACAGTGGCCACTGCTGTTCCACAGAAAGGCACTATCAGAAATGTAACCCCCAAGGGTATATAATGACCTCACTGGTCTGACAGCTGTCACCCTTTATTGCTGCTCAACAGCACGCTGAATATATAGGAAGACTTACATCGGTTTGGCTCTTGGCATATTTCAAGATCCCTTTGTCCAGATAGAAGAATCTCTGTGGGGAAGAAAAGGCAACACATTAAGATATCCCCCTGTAACCTCCTTCCCTGGGATGTTTAACCAGCAATGACATGTCAGAGTCCAAGAACCTGATGCGCCAGGTGACATAGGTGTAGCTAGAGCCGGGCCAATGTCTCACCTTGTGCCAGCCTTTCAAGGGCCATTTCCGCCTTTTCAACAGGAATCCTTTCTGAATTGGCGGCTCCTGAGTGTAATTCATCTCTCCCCTCAGGCCCTCCACCACTTCCCAGCTATCCTGTTAAAAAAAAAAAAAAAAGATGCATGCTCAATGGTTATCTCTTAAATAATAACGTTAAGAAGCACTTCATTGTACTCGCAAAGCCACCCAGGTCAGGGCAAACCTGGCTAGGTTTGTTGGGGAGAAGAACCTCAAAGGAATTTCCATATAGAGCTTGGGCTTTAGAGTGTGAATGCTACAGGTTAGTGGTGTCAAATGTGACATTTATTTCCCTCTATTCTTTTCGAAAGTTCTCTGGATATGTTTCCCTCTCTTTGGTGCTGAGAGCTGGATACCCAGAGCTAAAGGTAGTTATACTGTAGGGGCTATTTTTGTTCCCTTTCCCACCATCATGGCAGTTTCTGTTCACACACCACTCAACCTCCATCTGAATCACCACCAAATGCTACAGACATCAGGACAGAGGGTGGGCGTCAAAGAAGGAGTCGGGTGGTGGAGGGAGCACCAGGACTCTTATGAATGAGCTTTAGGGGAAAAAAAAAAAGGAGAGTGAATGAATGCAAGTTAGTCCTCATGACAGCTTTTAAAATACATTAATTGAACGAGACTATCTTCAAATTCTTGCTGTGTAGATATCAGAACTCATGAAGCTTCAGAGGGTGATGTTGCAAGAATAATTTTTATTTCTCTCCCGCTCCCCTCAGAGATATTGATTTTCCCTTTCTTTTTGCCTCAAAGTATTTTTTTTTCTTTTTGCTACTTACTATTTAAAATGTCCGTAATTTTTGAGCTGGTACACCAGTAGCTACAAAATAGTTCTCAATTCTTGGCGACTTAGAGTTTTATCAAATAGCTGACTGAAAAAGAATTTACATTTAAAAGGGAGCGAAGGTATTTATGGTAACTGGAAGTAAGAGGGGGAAGGAGTATTGCTTAGGAAGCTGTGAGCTTCTGTTTATTGTGATGGAAAATTCAGCAATGATTATGACTGGTGGTTGCACACCATGAGGGATGTAAATGTTATCAACAGTGCACCTGAAAAAAGTTGAACTGGCAAATGTTGCATGACAAATCTTTTTACAACAATCTTTTTAAAAGGCAAGAAAAAAAGAAAACTAAAAAAATCTGAAATGTGAATTTTAAAAGTTTAAAGATATTTAAGTCATGGAAAATTATCCCAAGTTAGGCCACAATTGGAAGTAGTTCAGTGACATTTTCACTTTTATGATTTAACAATTTTTGTTGGGATATTACACAAAGTGTCAAGCCGTAAGAGTACACCCTAATGAATTGATACACACATAACTACTATGCACAGGAACGTAAACTACCCAGAGTAATACATAACCCAGGGTAGATAACTTTAGCAGAGCACATCACTTAGGCTAAGACTTCATGCTGACTAATAAGTTGAAGTAAATTAATATGGCCCTACGAGCGTAAGTGCCTCTGTGTTGTTTGGTAATTCTGGACTCTGCCTGTGGTTAGAATCCCAGTTTGGAGGGTGTTCTCTACTATAATAATAGACAGGATTAGGGTTGGGTTAAGACCGGATTTTGGTAGAGGGGATGAACCAAGCCACACACAACTTTTTTCCTCTGCAGGCATCTCTGAGACTCTACACTAGTAGAGGGTGTGGCTTAAGACACCATCTTTTGCTCTCCTAGGATGGGGTACGTATGAAGGAACTACTATACAGTTCTGACATATGTCACCTGGAAAGCCAGACCTCAATTTCCTGACTAAGCCTTGGTAGCAGCCAGACTATCTGCAGTGCATTTTGGACATGTTTGACTTCTGGCTCTGAAACTAGCACTTGCCTCCCCTCTGCTTGGTCTTCGGATCTGGGACTGAACAGATAGTAGCAGCCACCCCATGAGACATTTCTGCCCCGTTTTTTGAGTTCTTGTGGACACAACAGTGAGGCGGGGACCCCATGGGTGCTAGGGAACACACTCAAGGGAAGGTGAGGGGGAAATGGAGCAGAGTGGCATCTTGGAAAAGCTGGAAATTTGGGAGATTTTTCACCTGTGATTCCATGCGACTAGTCTGATATTAATACTTCTTTTTTTTAAGGGGGGGCATCACTGCCTTCTGGTGGGAGTAGGAGGCCCAGCCTTGCTCCTGGAGAGCTGCTGCTGGATTTGAACCGCCAGCCCAGAGGGCCGCAGTCCCGCACATAACCACTACGCCACAGGGGCTCAGCCCCTGATGTTAAAATTTCTAAAAGGATTTGTTATCACAACTGCCTTGCTATTAGTCAAACCTGCAGGCTGAAGCAAGGCGTTCAGGCCAAGGCCATCACACTGAGATGTCAGTGTGGAATAAATTTGGAGTTGCATCAGAGAAGGAGAGGCCTAAGACAGCCGGTCCAACAGCAAGGGTAAGGGGACTGCAGGGTTTCTGGAGGGCTCTACCTGGGCTTCTGTGCCATTCTTGAGATCAGTCCTCTGGACCCAGCTGGTTCCAGGAACATTTCCCTAGGTTAGTAAATGAAACCTTTATATGGGGGTCCTGACAAATCTGCATTAGTTGGGATTTAACTTTACTGCAAAAAGAGTTCCAAGTCCAGCCCTGAGTCTTGAAAGATGGAGGAGGAATAAAATGTCTTTACTGTAATCACTGTCAGTTATTCAGAGTCACTTGATTACACCCAGAGACTAAGTGGAGAGTGCGTATTATTAAATGATGAGAGGCCACACAAGAGCATTTCTGCTCATATTAATTACAGCTCAGAAAGTCACTTCTGAAGAGGTTTAAATTTTAATGAATTTTTAAGGTCATTAAGTTAAAAATAACATTCCTCCATAACATAGCACTCCTATTTGCTCAGGAGGAAAATATTATTTCACTTACTAATGAGGAATATATATAGAGAGATATGTAATGCCACGTAGATTCCACTTTATGTGTGCATGGGTTTATTCGCAACAAACATGTTTAAACACCTCTCTGTGATCAGTGGACAGATGTAGACACACTCAGTTTTACACTTGTCTTAGTGTCCTTAGGGTGCTTTTGTAAACAAAGGGTACAATTCTGAGGTCAGGGTTAATCTCAAAGCTTTAAGCAAAACTCAAATGGGAATCCGCAAATCACTTAAGTATTGCAATAAGTTTACAAGAATGGTGCCCCAATATTTTTTACACAGACCGCGCTTGATGTAAAGAAAGGATGGGAAGATAACAAAGATGAATTCAAGGCAAAGAGGTCAGCTAACAAGGTTACGGTACTGTTTTCTTCAGGGGGGAGGGAGAGATTCCAAATGTATAATCTTGATAGATTTTCTTGAAGGGCACAAACCCTTCATGGTGGTCTCTTATAAGGAAGTTTTAGGAAAACAAAATGGCATCAAAGATTAAAAAGGCCAGGAAAATAAGTCATGCCCAACAGAAAAATGGGTGAAGGAAGGCATCGGTCAGTGTAAGATGTGAAAAAATAATAATTTATCAATTATCAAGGACCCATGAGGGAAGAAGGGGAAAAATGAGAAGCTGATACCAAGGGCTCAAGAGGAAAGAAAGTGCTTTGAAAATGAGGGTGGCAACAAATATACAAATGTGCTCAACACAAGGGATGGATGGATGGATTGTGATGAGTTGTACGAGCCCCCCATAAAATGAGTTAAAAAAATAAGAAAGTAAGGAAGCAAGCAAAATGTAAAACAAAACAAAAAAAGAGATTAAGTCATGCCACGGATTTGTTGCTGTTGCTGTCCATCATGACAATGCAACTCTTCATTCTTCCAAGGCAGCGAGCAAGAGTTGCCTTCTGTGCACAGCCTCCTGAGCCATCCTCACCTTGGTGCAGCCATGACGGCGGCCCGGCTTGTCCAACATCTGTTTCCTCTGTCTGTTGACCCTCTCCCTTACCAATACGATGCTCTGTTTGCAGGGATGGGTCTCTCCTGCTCAGGTGTCCAACGTACCTGGGACGATGCCTCCGGAGTTTTCTGGTTGTACTTCCTCCAATACAGATTTGTTTGTTCGTCTGACATAATATCTTTAGTATTCTTCAGCAAGACCACAATTCAGATATTACCTTATGAATGCAATCTATTGACAAATTGTGCTGTGGTCAATTACTTAATTGATTCTTCGAGCCGTTGTTTGAACAATTCCCACCAAGTGAATGGGTAGGACGCTATCAACGTGGGGTCTTTGTGGCCCATCAAAGGAAATCTGCGGACCAGGTTTATAATGTAATTTAGCAATGCGGCACCCTTGTGGGCTGGCGCAATGTAAATAAAGTGTGATGGGGGTGTGGGGGGGGAATTAACAAGGGGATTGGTTGGTTGCTTTTGCCATCTACTAGGTTTACAATGAGCTAATCAGAGGCGAAAAAGGAGACCTCACTACCATCGAGAAAGAGCGGTTAGGGGCAGAACACGTCCTTTGAGTCCAAGATTCCCCATGTTGGACCTCCATGACCCAGGAGACCGATCGCTGTGACAGACGTGGCAAGAACCGGTGGCAGAGAAATGTCAAAAAAGGAGGAAGAAAAGCGGCCGGCACCCCAGCAGCATGTCTTTGGATAGGAGGTTCGCCCATGGCATGAGTGACGTCCAGGGCCCTAATCAGGGAACAGGTGGGTGAGCTAGGTTTGCCATCCCACGGAGCTAAAACGGACAGCCTTTCAGCAAAGGCTGACTGGAAGATCTGAGTGTCTCTCGGTGTATATTGTTGTTGTTTACTGCCACTGAGTTGGGCAAGGAGCGAAACACTGGCCAGTCCGGTGTCACCCTCATAACTCTTCCCACGCTGGAGCCCATCGATGCCGCCATGGTATCACACCTCAACTCAAATGCTTCATTTCTTCCTCAGTCTTCCCTACTCAGAGTCCAACTTCCACATGCCTGTGAGGCCAGAGAGGACAGCACCGCTCGGGTCAGGCACACCTTCGTCCTCCGAGTAACACCTCTGCTCTTCAATGCTCTAACGATGCCTTGGGCAGTGGACTAACCTAATTAAATATGTCTTTTGATCTCTCGATTGCTGCTTCCATAAGCATGGATTGTGGATCAAAGTAAGACAAAATCCTTTATCATTTCAAACGTTCCCCCCCCTTTTTCATTATGTTCTTATTGGCACCGTTGGGAGAATTTTGGTCTTCCTAACAGTAAGCTGTAATCCACACCGAAGGCTGCAATCTTTGATCGTCATCAGCAAACACTTCAAGGACTCCTCACTTCCCAGAACAAGGTTGTGCTACCTGCGCACTTCAAGTTATTACTAAGACTTCCTCCAATTTGAATGCTGCACTCCTCAGAATCGGATCTGCAGAAAGCTGAGTTGGAGAGGTTTGTACTGTATGTACAAGAGGGTAGCCCCCTCCCCTCCAAAACAGATTTTTTTTCAAAACTGTGTATTTACATTTTTTCCCCATAAAACAACTGCATCACCTTGAAAGTACTCTCCATTACACTTATTACACTTGTCAAATCTGCGATCGCATTCTCAGAAACATTTTTTCAAATTCTGATGTTGGGACGGCTGACAACACCTCCCTTGCTTGCTCCTTTACCTCTTCTATGTCATCAAATTGCCACGGTGTCACTTGCTTCTTCATTCACAGCAAACACAAAGAAGTCGCATGGAGCAAGGTCAGGTGAGTAAGATGTGTGGAGTAAGAAAGTCATGCTGTTTTCTGCCAAACACTGGTGCACCGAGATGACTGAGTGAGCGGGCAATGTCGTGGTGGCAAAACCAGTCCCCCGTCTGCCACAAATCAAGCCGTTTTTAATCGCACCCTGTTATGCAATCTTTTCAGAACCTCAATATGGAAAGTTTGATGAACAGTCTGACCTGGTGGAATGAACACCAAGTGCACTAAGAGTTGACATTTTCTCCTGTTTGGGAAGTTGACAGATGTTTGTCACTAACTGACATTTCATCTTTTCTTTTCTTTTCTGGAGTAAAGTTGAGTTGATGAGCAGCCTGCTGCCTTCCTGGAAAGACCAGCTTAAGCCCTCTCCGGGTCAGTAGTTTCCATGGCTCACCGCGTGATCTCCACCTGGTGTACACCTTGGTGATGTCCTTGTACTTGCCTTTAGAGGGCTGGCTGCTAGGGACTGGGGGGTGTGTGGTATGGCCCTTCCCTCTCAAAGGGGAGCCGCTTGGGATCCGCTTGATGGCCTCTGAGTGGAGCTCTGGGGAGGTGTGGTGCAACTCCTACCCTGCCTCCTGCTCGACCGGGCAGTGCCCCTCTCTCTGTTTCATGCTCTCGCTGCTTGTACGGGACCACTTCTTGAAAAGCATTGCCCAGTCTTCAGCTTCCTCTGCAGAGAGCTCTACCAGCAGCCCCTGTCTGGCTTTACCTAGAAACTTCACAGGGGTGATGAAATCTTCTATGGGAATTAGTTTCTGGCTCACTCTCTCCAGGCCTCCGATCTTCTTCTTTAAATGGTCCTTGGCTGCTTGGTCTTTTGGGGGGTTGAGCCCTCATCGAAATGAGTTCCCAGCAGGAGAAAATAGACACTCGCTGGTGGGTCTCTCTCTCTCTCTCTCTGAGTGTGAGTCCGTCAGATCCCGAGGTGCCCGCTCCTAGAGCACAAAGCAAATGCGACAGGTCCAAGGACCTTTATAGCCACAGCTCCTCCAGCCACTGGTGGACCCGCCTACTTGAGTTTTCTAATTGCAGTGGTCTTCGTAAGCCGTGTTCAACATCACAAGACTTTCTGTGGCATTTTTTTTTTCCAGAGCAGGAAACAAAATTTCACAGCTGCACGCTAATCTCTTAAATCAGTCGTCACATAAAGAGATTTGAACGAAACTGCTCTTATAGAAAAATTCACTGTGACCAGGGAACCTTCCTAGGCAATGCCACTGGGTGCACTAACTCAGAGCATGCTGCCCCATGCTCACCTAGTGAAAACTCTGCTCCACCCAGTGCGATTCTGGCTCATTTTGGGTACCCCTTTGTATTCTCAACTAACAACAAAATAAAATAGTTTACGTAATTAAATGCAATACATCATGTTTGAGAAGTGAGGATGGTGATGGTGATCATTGGAAAATAAAAAGCTCAGGCTCTCAATCCTCTGGAAAGCACTTTGACTGGATCAGGTCTTTCTGGTGTGTTTGATGTGGTCCCCAAGCAGAAGGCATCCTGCAGGGTGCTCACGCTGGACAGCCATGTCCATCTGCTCCATTCATTCAGCTGCCAAGATGGCAAATACCAAGCGGGATCAGATGCTACTGCAGAGCTTATTGAATTGCGGGAGGAAAGGGAGAGATGAGATCAGACTTAGAGTTTAAAAGGAAATAAGGACTCAAGTGAGAACTAGCGTTCTCTGAATTCCTGAGTACTTTCCTGACACCAAACCAATGTTCAGGGCAGGAAATGAGAGCAGGCTTTTTGGCCTTTGAGATAAACCAGACAAAAAAAGAGTTTGCATTATGCTCTGCAAAATACCCTCCTCCACCCCCCATACCCTCCCCCCTCCCAAATTCCCTTCTTGCCATTTTCTTTCTATCTGCCAGCTGTGCTTAGAACTTTTAAGCTTTGGCTACCAGGTTGAAAGCCAAATCGAAAGTACCTGAGAAAATGCAAAGTCTCGCTGACTCGGAGGAAAGCACTACAGCCAGCTCCTTTTCTGGGTGCAAGAACCAACTCCTCCTCCAAACTCCCGTCTGTCACCACCCTCGACTCATCATCCACTGACTCCCACAAGCCTATGGTGCTGTCTTGCTGGCTTCCCCTGCAGACTGGATGGCTCCCTGGGGGGCATAGTAGCATGGTGGTATCTCTGGTATCTTCAAAGTTAGGAGGCAGGGATGGTAGATATCGTGCAATCTGTCAGTCGTACTCAGTGAAAGTTTCGTCTTATATCCAGTCAGGAGCTCAAAAGTGCCACGGGCTATTTTTATAGGTGAAAACCTGCTTATAATTACTTGAGCATAGAATTAGATTCTGCCTCCCGGGGAGGTCCAAGTATGGTCTGCATAGTTCCAGTGTACTCTCAGTTCTCTGGGATGTGGCCACTGAATAACTGAGGGGAGACAGGCAGACGGTCCTTCCTTCTGTCTGAGACTTTGCTGCCATTCCAGGGACTCACATAGCCCTGCCACCTCTGACAGCGAAGCAGTCACAGTCCACACTACCAACTAGCGTATGTTGTATCTGAGCACTTCACTTTTTTTTTTTCTGAGATGGCCGAATCTAGGTCACCTGGAAATACACCTTTTCCTATTATTCAACTTCCTTTGCATTTCTATATTAAAGAACAATGGGGCAGTGTGCTGATAGTCTCACACTTAAGTGTATAGACAGATGATGAATGAACTTCATTTGTATAGGGGTCACCTGTAGTCTCTCTCTCTGGAAGGGGGGAACCCTTGGCCTGCTTGGCTGCTAACTGAAAGGTGAGAAGGTCAAACCCCAAGAGGCACTTCTGAGAAAGGCCTGGTAATGGACTCAGAAAGAGCAGTTACTAACCACACTGTGGCATATAGCTTTACACAGACACACGTGGCTTTCCTTAAGGGCACGTGGTTTGAAGAGTGATTCAGATAGCTGTTTTAAAGAGATTTGGCTATGATGGAGTTAAGAACCACTTATGAGTTTGCACAAATTGAATGCATTGCTGTAGAAATGATGCCAGGCCTGGCCACTAACCCACCAAGGCCAAGTGGATTCCAGCTCACAGAGGGGCACATCGGGCACAGTGATTGTAAAATCACTTTGGGTACATTCGGATTTTCTTATAAGGAATTCCTCTTGGCTCTCTCTTCACAATATTAGGGCCTTTTCCACTCATGCCCATTCTTCTGGATTTTGGAACAAACTTCCAAGAAACTCTTATGTGACTCACAACACATGAATCACCAAAAAACATCCAAACTCACTGCTATCGACTTGGCGCTGACTCTCAGTGAACTTATGGGGCAGATAGATCTTCCTTGTGGATTTCCAAGGCTGGCACTCATTACAGAAGTAGAAAACCCCGTCTTTTTCCAACGGACCTTACAGATCGCAGCCCAAAGTACATTAGTCACAGGCCTTCATAAACTATAGTGCTAATATTTTCCATTACCAGATTATTTAGTGCTTACTTACAAACCCATGATTACCCCAAGTTTCTCCTTCCAAACCAATGGTTGAAACCAACTTTTCAAATGTATTTAGAACACTAACATCACGTTAATTGTGGCGCATAGCAACCCTCTGGGACAGGTAGTACTGCTCCTTTAGGTACCGTGACTTTCCATCTTTATGGCAGGGGCCAGGGCCCAAGCAGAGATATGTTGATACTCTCCCCAGAAGAAGGCAATACAGAGGACAGGACTGAAGATATAGCCTGGGGAG
>PVJH01020779.1:0-40069 GCA_004026705.1 Nesogale talazaci | reverse complement strand
GGAGCACCAGGGTGAGGGCCCAAGGTCCACTTGCTACCATAATATTTGGCCTATAGATATGTTCTTAAATTTATTCCCCCCTTGTAATAGATAGTTGTATCTATGTATGGACATACCTATGTTTAGACCTCTGTAAGTGCCCTTTGCCTTCCAGCTCTTCCTCTATTTCCTTCCATCTCCCTCCTGTCCCACCATCATTACAACATTACATCTTTAAGTTTGTCCCAATTTCCTCATTGATGATCCTTATAGCTGGATTTACATTTAGGTCTTAAAATCATCTTAAGTGAATTTTTGTGCCTGAGGAGAAACATGGATCATATTTCATTCTTTTGCATATAGAGATCCAATTTTTCTAATGCCATTTATTGAAGAGAATCCCCCTACTCCATTTTATAGTTTTTGGCCCTTTGTCAAAGATAAGTTGCCTATAGATAGATGCATTTATTTCTGGGTTTTCTGGTCCAGTGTTCTATGCATCTGTCATTGTACTGTATTATGCTATTTTGGCTACTGTGACTATGTAGGAGGCTTTGAGGTTGGGTAATGAGAGGCCTGTTTCTTCTTTCTAAGTTGTTCTTTGCTTACCCCGGGTCTCTTCCTTCTCCAGATGATGTGCATAATTAGTTTTTCCATTTCTTTAAAGAATGAAGTTGGGATTTGGATTGGGGTTTTCTTTATAATACTGCATAGTTTAATATCAGGAAAGGTACGTGTCATTTAAAAAATGAATATTCAATATTTTTTAAAGCAAATAATCCTACAACTGGGCTATATGAAAAATAACAGTGGCAGGATTGGAGGTAGTCTCATTAACAACTTTCTAAATGAAGATGACACAGCCTTTCTTGTTGAAAATGAAGAGGACTGGAAGCATTTACTGATAAAAAGCAAAAACTGCAGTCTTCATTATGTACAGCAACTCAAGTAAAAATTACTCCTGTGAGACCTGGTGGCGTAGTGGTTGTGCATGGGACTGAGGCCCACAGGGATGGAGGTTTAATTCCAGCAGTGGCTCCACAGGAGCAAAGGCTAGGCCTCCTACTCCCACCACCAGAGGGCAGTGATGCCCCCCCCAAACAAACTAACATACTCCTAATCCTCTTAACTGGGCTAATAGACTACATCAAAATAGAGAAATGATTGAAGTTGTCTAGGATTTTATTTTACTTGGATACAATCAATGCTTATTTAAGGAGTAGTCAGGATATCAAAGGATATATTGCACTGGGCAAATCTGCAGCACAGAATTTATTTAAAGTGTTTAACGAGCAAAAGTCAGTTTGAGGACTAAAGTGTGCCTGGCCCAAGCCAAGGTATTTTCCATCACTTCTAAACATGTGAACCTGGACCACAGAAGAATTGATGGAATTGAACTATTTTGTTGACAAAGAATATTGGAAGTGCAGTGAACTGTCGGAACAAACAGATCTGGCTTGGAAGAAGGGCAGCCAGAGTGCTCCTGAGAAATGAGGATAGAGACTTAGTCTCACATATTTTGAGCATATTTTCAGGAGATACCAGTCCCTTTAAAAGGACATATTGCTCAGGTAAGTGGATGGCCAAGAAGTGGCTTAGAAACAAATTATGCGGGTGGCACAGGAAAGGGCAGTGTTTTGTTTAGTTTTATCTGAGTAGACTAACAATAGCAAGAATAATGTGCTAATCTCAAAATGACAGTACATTTCATAATATTTGATTAAGATGTGTAGTTTTTACTATTAGGGACCTTCTGAGAAGCCCACCTACCTTTTCTTTTCCGATTCCTAGCAGTGATTGTGCATCTTCCTTTCACTGTGCAGAGGCGGCTTAACTTGCACAATGCCTCCAGGCTACCAGCACCCTCTCATCACGAGGTTCATAATGAGTCTGTGGAGGAAGAGAACAGAAGAAAATTTTTTCACTTTCCAGCCAAGGAGACGGGTACAAAGAGATACATCACAGAACAGTTGGTGGGATTTAAATGATAAAGGGAGAATATTTATTTCCATGGTAAAACTAGATCAGAATTTCTAAATCAGTGCCTCCTAAAGACCTCGCACTTGTTCTTCTAAATTGACAGAAAGACTCAATGTGTTCTTTAGAAATATCATGTGAATTGCATATGTGATTTAAAATGTTCTAGTGACTACACTAAAAAGATAAACAGAAAGAGACAAAGTTTATTTTAGTAGTATTTTTACTAAGCCAAAGATAGGCAAAATAGCATAATTTCAGCATATAATTATTATTTTAAAAATTTGACAAGTTTTACACCTTAGAATTTTTTTGTACTGTCAGAATACTCACACATCTCAGTTTGAACTAATCACCTTTCAAACGTTCAATAGCCAAAGATGCTATTGGCAACCCATTGAACAGCACAGCTCTATAATCTCCTTTTACTATTTTAACCTAATTGGCCAACCCCCACCATCTCTCAAAACATGAACTGTTTTTTTTTTAACAAGTATTGAGTTCCCTCTTTTGAATATGGTTAGGCAGAAACTAGGTGACTATAACTTGGTGGGAATTTAGTAGAATTCTGAACGGAGACTGTGAGATAACCATTGAAACAAGAAAGGTCTTAAAACCTCCTTTACACACAAAGTTGTACAATGCTTTGACCTGGAATTTTGAGTTTAGAATAATTTTCTACTTTATTTACCACGCCATTTCCTACCATTAGCTCCTAATTTGTAATTCACTTCTTTACTACATTTAGTATGAATAAAACAATACTTACAGAGTTTATAAATCACTTTCATAAATAATAATAATCATTAAGTTATTTACTTCTTTATTCATTTGATAAAAGTATTTTGAGTCCTTTCTATCTGGGGATTTCTATGTATGTATGTGTGTATCTGCCCTCTCTCAATGTGTCCGCTCTTCCTTAGCCTTTGTTCTGGTACCTTCCTTATCTTAGGATGTCCTGAACCACCAGGAGCTAAAAAACTACTGGTAATATAGCAGTGGTATAACCTGTCTCTTGGTATAAATGATCAATTCATTCCTTGGGTCAGGTTTCGTTGATTAGAAGCCTGAAGTTGGGGTTCTTTGCTTCTCTGGTGTGACTAAGTCAGAAGAAATAAGAATTTTTTCATTATTAAGGAAAAAATATGCTCAGATAACAGTCATGTCGTTATATGGACCACCTGGCATTGTGATTTGCATTAAAAATTTTGTTACCAGCTATCTTCCCTGTGGATACGTAATCTTACATTTGGCTCCACTGTTTGGTGCCCCATTAAAAAATGCTGAAGAAATTAAAGTTTCTTTTGAATCATGACCCATAAACTATGATGTTTCTGATTTAGAGAAAGAGAGAAAATACAAAACAAAAACACAAGATTTTTAGTGGCCAGATTTTTGTGGCAGTCATGTGCTTATGTTAATTTTATGATTGAAATGTAGGGGTGGAGTCTAGCCTGTTAACTTGGAGATAGCCATTGAGTAGCCAATGAGGCCTCTATGTGGGCATGGCTTTCTCCTGAGACTTCTGGGAAATCTCGTGATATTTCCCTCGTGAAGATGAAAACCTATCTCCCTAGTTGTTGGGAGTTAGTCTGAGAGATGATGAATCACGGACAAGACAAGATGGCAGCATCCGAGAAGCTGGAGGAGCCGGCGGAGAGACCACACGACTTTGCCCTGATGGAGCCAGACCTCTGAAGCTGGGGCAGCCACATGGAGACTTCTGCCAGCGATGAGTTGCTTCTGCTACCACTGAGTGTTGTTGATGGACCCTGAGCCCTGGAAGACAGGAGTCATGGGGAGACCCCTGCCAGCACTGGGATTTTGCATCCACTGACCTGTGACTTCGTGTATCGGGCATATGGGCGAATATCAGACTTATGACTTTGAACTGCACTGGGTTGGGATAATTTCTCAGTGTTCCATTCCTTTTGTATATAAACTCTTTCCTTATCTCCATATGCGTGTATATGAAATTTGTTCCTCTACCCTACCTGGACTAACACACTGGTTCTTGGGCCTAACAAAAGAAAAAAAGATACCCACAATAGCAACAAAAAGAGGATTTATTTTCCAGGAAAAAACATTTATTTCTGGGATTTTATGGTGATTTTGTCTAATAAGTTTTATAATATTCCACGGAGCTTTTATTTAATTCTTTTGTGTCTCAAAGCATTTTCTAAAGGTTGTTCTTAACTTCTACTTTCCTCAATTTTGCAGGAGTGTTTTCTCACAGCTTCATGTTACCACCAGAGAGCACTAGAGATTTATAGGTAGTGAGTTACCACAAATGTGTTGAAATCCACTCCAAGGCAAGGGAAATGGGTAATCTAAATAGTGAGTAACCAGGAAACAAAGCGTGACCACCAGATCTGAGTGCAATTAACTTGCTATGGGGAAAATGGCCTGGATGGTAGGACTAGTTAAGCATCAAGCTTCTGATAAAGAGTGGTGGCTGGCACCCACACAGAGCTGTCTCAGCTGATGTTCTGCTTCCACAAAGTCACAACCATGAAAACTATGGAACACTGTTCAACTCCAAATACAGGATCACCCTGAATCATTGACTTGACGGCAGTTTTTATTGTGTGTCTGAATGTGCATATGTATGTTTTTGTTAAGGGTGAGAAACCTACTCACTGCCATGAAATCAGTTCCTACTCATAGGTCCTTCATAGAAACTGTCCCTTTGGGTTTCTGAGACTTTGAACTTTTATGGGAGTAGAAAATGTCATCTTTTTCCCTTGGAGTAACTGGCGAAGTCAAAGCTATAGACCTTGTGATTAACAGCCCAACATGTAACCCACTACATCAACTGCAGGGGGGAGTGGGGAGTAGGGTAGGGGGTGTAGGTGGGAATAAGCCGATTAATAGCCAGACCCTCACTCCTTTCACTTTTTTTATTTTGATGTATGTGTGTTTAATGACTTATGACATTGGTTGGGAAGTTTTTTTTTTTTGACTTTTTAAAAAATCTCCAGAAATATGAGTCAAAATAGAACTCATTATTCCATACTCCTTCAAAGCTTTAACCTGAATGGTGGACTGAAGGCTGTGCATCAGAAGTTTGAGGACGTACAGCACCATTCCTCTTGACAAAGAGCATAATATTATTGCCCACATTCCTGGTTATTTTGTGTGCATGTGGGTATGTGTTTGTATAAGAAAGAGCTTTATGTACAAGAGCAATTGAATATTGAGAAAATATCTTAGCCCCGTCCAGGTTTTGTCCATAAATCCAACATTAACGCATATGTCTGATATAAATCTATAGATCCCTCTTCAGACTCACAGAACACATGCAATGATGCCGAGTGCAGGAAGGTCGCAGGCCAGTGTGTGGAAAGTCTTGTGAGTCCAGTGGCTGTAGAGGCATCTCAGTGCTGGCAGGGGTCTCCATGTGGGCTCCTTCAGCTGCAGGGTTCTTGCATTTCTCCATGTGTCTTGCCAGCAAGCATGTCTTGAAGGGAGTGAATGATTGGCCCATTTCCAGTGAGCTATTTATCTCCTTAGTGCCTCCAAATGAGGTCATCAAGCTGAGACCTGATTGACAAGAAAAACTCCATCCCTTCACCTTAAAAAAAATCATCTTAACTCACATGCCTGTTTTAATAAATAATCAGTAAACTTTTATCGACACACAGCTGTACTCATTTGTTTGCACATTGCGTATGGTTCCTTTTACAGAGTAAAACATTTGTGAACCTGAGACTGGAAGATTCAGAAAACCTAGATTACATACAAAAAATGTTTACTGACCTCAGACCTTCACCGCATCAATATTTTAAATTTAAATAATAGAAAGTATAAGAACTCCAGACTGGGGCTTCAATAGCTTATATTTTAGTCCTGGTTCTGCTACTTATGAATTATATGGCCTCGGACGTTTAAATGAAATGAAGATAATTTCCAAGGATATTGTTGTTGGTTCTAACACACAACAATCATATGCAAAGTAGATTGAGAGCCGTCTGTCTTTGTCTTTGCATCTTCACAATTGTTCCCCTGCTAGAGCCATTGCTGCAATCTTGTGCAAATCCTCTTTGTTGAGGACATTTCCTCTTTTTTGCTTCCCCTTTACCAAACATGATGTCCTTCTTCAGGGACTTGTCTCTCCTGACCTGTTCCAAGTATTTCAGATGGAATCTCGCCATCATTCTGGCTATCCTTCCAAAACAAACTTGTTTGTCCTTTTGGCAGTCCATGGTAGACTCAATAGTCTTCTCCAGCACCATTCTTCTTCGGTCTTCCTTATTCAATATCTAACTATCACAAGCATGTGAAGCAATGGAAAATACCATGGTGTGGGGCAGGAACACTCTAGTGCTCAAAGGAATTTCCCTCTTTTTTTAGCACTCAAAAGAAGATTGTCACAGCAGATTTACCCAATGCAATGCATCATTTGATCTGTCTGTTTAATATTTTTTATTAAATGTTTTTATTAGCTCTTATAGCTCTCATCACAACCCATACATTCATCCATTGTGTCAACCACATATGTTGTCATTTTTCAAAGCATTTTCTTTCTACTTGAAACCTTGCTATCAGCTCTTCATTTTTCCTCTCCCTTCCTCACCCTCCCTCCCTCATGAACCCTTGATAAATTATAAATTATTTCTTTCCACCTTTCCCCCTGTAATCCCTTGATAGATTATAAATTATTATTTTCATATCTCACAACAACCACTGTCTCACTTCTTCCCATGTTTTCTGTTGTACTTCCCCCTAGAGGGGGTGGATGGCTATGTATTGATCATTATGATCGGTTTCCCCTTTCTCCATTCCTCTCTCCCTCTTCTCTTTACCCTTCTGGTATGGTTATTCCCAATCCTGTTTTTGGATTCTCTGTGTCTTGAGCACCCATTTAAAAATTTTAAACCATTTTATTGGGGCTCATACAACTCATAACAATCTATACATCCATTGTATGTCAAGCACATATGTACATTTGTTGCCCTGATCATTCTCAATACATTTGCTTTCTACTTAAGCTCTTGGTATCAGCTCCTCACTTTTACCCCTTCCTCCTCCCCTCTTCCTCATGAACGCTTGGTAATTTATAAATTATCATTATTTGTCATATCTTACACTGTTGATGTCTCCCTTCACCCACTTTCCTGTTGTCCATCCCCCCGGGGAGGAGATTGTATGTAGATCTTATAATCAGTTCCCCCTTTCTACTCCACCTTCCTTCCATCCTCCGGGTATTATCATTCTGAATACTGGTCCTGAAGGGATCATATGTCCTAGATTCCCCAGGTTTTTGGTTCCTATCAGTATGAGTGTACATCCTCTGATCTAGTCAGATTTGTAAGGTAGAATTGGGATCATGATACTAGGGTGGTGGGGTGGTGGAGAGGAAGCATTTAAGAAGCACAGAAAAGTAGTGTGTTCCATCATTGCTACACTGTTCCCTGACTGGCTCCTTTCCTCCTTACTACCATTCTGTATAGAGTGTTGCTTCACCTATTGATGGGCTTTGGGTCTCCAAATGAGCTGTCCCTCATTTACAGTGATATAATTTTTAGCTATTTGATGCCTGATACCTGATCCCTTTGACACCACGTGGTGACACAGGTTGGTGTGTTTCATTCATGTGGGCCTTGGTGCTTCTGAACTAGATGGCTGCTTGTTTGCCATCAAGCTTTTAAGACCCGAGATACTATATCATTTAATAGCTGGACACCATGCACTTTCTTTACCACATTTGTTTATGCACACATTTGTGTTCAGCAATCATATTAGGAAGGTGGGCACACAATGATATGATTTTATGTTCTTTGATGCCTGATTCCAAATCTTTTTGACAACTCATGGTCACACAGTCTGGTGTGCTTCTTACATGTGGACTTTGTTGCTGCTGAACTAGATGGTCACTTGTTTACTTTTAACCCTTTAAGACTCCAGATGATAGCTGGGTACCATCAACTTTCTTCACCACTTTTGCTTATGTACACATTTGTCATCAGCAATCAGGTGAGGAAGGTGAGCATCATGGAATGCCAATTTAATAGAACAAAGTGTTCTTGCTTTAAGAAAGCACTGGAGTGGAGACTCGATGTTCATCTGCTGCCTTAATACTGACCTTTAAATATATGCACTTAGTTCTACTTCTCCATCATAATATATAAATATATTTACCTATATACATGCCTGAATTTAGACTTCTATAAATGCCCTTTGTCTCCTATCTCTTTTCCCTCTTTCCTTATTTCCCTTTCCTTTCCTCTTGTCCCACTATAATGTTCAGCTTTCATTTGGGTTTCAGTAATTTCTCTTGGTTACATTACCCTTGAACAATCATTACCAGGCCTCTTATCCTTTTTGTCACTCATTTTGGATGACTTGTTCCCTTGTTCCGAGTTAGTCAACTCCACCTTCTTTCCCAAACCTCTCCCTCTCCCAAGTCTCCCCTGAACCATCAGTTCCATTCTTTTATCCTCCAGACTGTTCATCTAGTCTATCTTATGTAGATAGGTCTGCAGAGATCATAACATGCACAAAAAAACAAGACATAGCAGGATGAAGCGACAAAAGAAAACAAAATACAGCAGCAACAACAAAACCAATATCAAGAGAAAAAATACATAAAACAATATAACTAATAATAAAAAAAGAAAAACCTGTAAATAGTTCAAAGTCTGTTGACCTCTAGGAATGTCCTCTGGCCTAGTTTGATTTGATGTTACCCTGCCTCCAAAGTCTATCGGTGGCACTCCCTCTGGACCTCCATGTTCTGCTCCCTATACTTCTCTGCTGTACTCCCTTAGTGTTTTGTCTCGGTATGGTACGGTCAGACCAGATGCAATTCCAATCCTGTATCTATAGTGTTGCCCCCAGTAGGGCCTTAGGTCAGCAAGGGACATCATATCTCATAGTGGGGCCAGTCATATCGTCCCCTCTGTGCATTGGCTGTTCTGAGCAGGGATATCATTCTCAAGACTTGGTGGACCAGGATGTGTTCCAATCTCTCTTTCTTCCCTTCATTTGCTCTGGTCAAACAAGTCCCTCTCCTTGAACTGCAGCTTCAGTGCTTTCTTGTAAATTCTTCTGGGGGATGCGAGGCTGTCTATGTAGTTGGGTTTGGAGCCGGGTCCTCAGACCCCTCAACTGGCTCCCCATTCCATGCCTTCATATTGTATTCACATCCTGGAACACAAGATTTAAGTCTGGTCCCTCTTTCCCTGTGGAGGTATATACAATACCCTCACCTTGGGTGGATTAGTGCCGTGTTCCCCCACTATACATTGCTATCTTCACCAACTCCTCCTATTTCGTTGGCTACCCTATGTAACCCTGGATTTGCTCTGGCCTCTGCCACACTACCTGAACTTCACCCCAGAAATGTATGTATACAGTAGCTTTTTTCCTATGCCCCCTTTGCATTTTTTAAAAAGTTTACCTCAGTGGATTCATGTTGTATTTGTTCTTTTGCTCTCAGTTTACTTGACTTAGCATAATTTCCTCTAGCTCTTCCCATGTGGCGATGTGCTTCATGCGTTCATCATTGCTTTTCAGTGATGCTTGGTACTCCATTGTATGTATGTACCACAGCTTTTTAATCCATTCATCAGTTGATGGAAATTTGGGTTGTTTCCAATGCCTTACAATGGTGAACTGTCCTGTGACCAACATTGGTCCACCAGCAGTGGATGAGAGTTCCTGTCTCCCCACAGCCCCTCCAACACTTTTTTCTTTATGATTTTTTGAATTGAGCTATTTTTGAGGGTTTTAAGTGGTATCACATTGTTATTTTGATATGCATTTATCTTATGGCTAATGACTGGAAATTTTATACAGTGTTGCTTTTCTTGGCCTATGCCATTCAGGTTTCAACCTCCCACCTGCCCCCATCCAGGAAACTGTCTCCCAGGACAGCTAGTAGGTTGTCAGCAATAGTTTAGCATAGACAAAGTTTTTTCCTAATAGCCAGTGCTGGTTTCCCTGGCTCCTTGACTATTTTGATTCCATATGGTTTCTCTTCTTCTTCGGTGCTGCTGCATGTCCATTTATTCTGGGGATATCTATGGTCCTGAGACCTAATGAAATGCCATCTATTGTAGTTCTTACATGACAGGATTTGGGGGAGAGTGTAAGAGTGAGTTGAAAGATAAAGTCTGTCTTCATCTGAGAAGAATTTTGTCTGCTCTTTTAGTCTGAGAATCGGTGTTGATTAAAACTTCTATTTTTCCTTCATTACTGAGGGAAAATATGGTGTATAAAATTTCCCTCTGATCAGTACACCAAATGACCAAAAGCCACAGTGGCCCTTGAGTAAATTCTGATTGGCCATGAGTCCATGTCTTTGAGAGTAGAGCTGCACCCCAGAAGGTTTTCAGTGGTTATCATCTTTCAGAATCAGAGCCTAGGGCTTTCTACAGAGACACATGAGACTGGATTTCAAGTAGTACTTTTCCAAAAGCTGTTGAGTGCTTAACCATTTACTCAACCCAGGGACTCTTCCTCAGCACTGGAGATGTCATGACTTTATCCTGTGCTTCTTGCTCTTGTTAGTTGCTGTCTGGTTGAATCTGGCTTATCCCCTCCCCAAATAGGCCAGGCAGAATTGCTCCATAGATTTTCAAGACTGTGGCCTTTTAACAGCACATAATCAATCCTGTCTTTCATGCTGCCTCAAGTTGTGTTGGAACAGACAACCTTTCAGCTGGGAATCAACTTTTACCAACTTCTTAAATTCTGTAGTTCATCAGTTCTTTGCCTATTTGTAAAGACATTAAGAAGGGGCCCCAGAAACTCTTTGTCGGAAGCTGTTGAGATTCCTTATGATTTTGAAGATGCTGTCTGTAAGTTTATCCTCTTTTCTTTCCAGATTTCCAACAATTAAGCTTCAGGCTATGTTATTTTAATATGGATACCAAACTTTTGCTTAGTCTTTTAAAAGTATAAATAATTTTATTGGGGGCTCATACAACTCATCACAATCCATATATACCTCCCTTGAGTAAAGGCCATTTGTACATTTGTTGTCATCATCATCCTCAAAACATTTTCTTTCTACTTGAGTTCTTGGTATCATGTCCTCATTTTTTATGACCCCCCTCCACTCTCCCTCCCAAACCTTGATCATTTATAAATTATTATTATTTTCCCATGTCTTACACTGTCTGATGTCTCCCTTTACCCACTTTTCTGTTGTCTGTCCCCCTGGGAGGGGTTTATATTTAGATCATTGTGAGTGGTTTCCCCCTTTCTCCCCTACCTTCCCCTTCTCCTCCTTGTATTGCTATTCTCATTATTGGTCCTGAGAGGTTTATCTGTCCTGGAGTCCCTGTTATTTCCAGCTCTTATCTGTACCAGTGTACTTCCTCTGGTCTATTCTGATTTGTAAGGTAGAATTGGGATCATGATGGGGGGGGGATATAAAGAAACAGAAGAAAGTTGTATGCTTCATCAGTGCTATAATGCACCCTGACTGGCTCATCTTTTCCTCACGCCCCTTCTGTAAAGGGATGTTCAGTTGCCTACAGATAGACTTTGGTTTCCACTCTGCACAACCCCTCATTCACAGTGATATGATTTTTTAGTTCTTTGATGTCTATACCTGATCCTATCAACATCTCATGATCACACAGGCTGGTGTGCTTCTTCCATATGGGCTTTGTTGCTTTGTGCTAGATAGGCCCCTTATTTACCTTCAAGCCTTTAAGACCCCAGGTCTTTTTTTTTTTTTGGTGGGGGGCATCCCTGCCTTCTGGTGGGAGTGGGAGGCTGAGCCTTGCTCCTGGAGAGCTGCTACTGGATTTGAACTGCCAAGCCAGTGGGCTGCAGTCCCACACTTAACCACTACGTCACTGGGGCTCAGCCTGCACTATATCTTTTGATTGCTGGGCACCATCAGCTTTCCATATTTGCTTATGCACCCATTTTGTCTTCAGCAATCATGTCATGGGGGTGAACATGATGGAGTGCCATGTTAATAGAGCAAAGTGTTCTTGTATTGAGGGAGTACTTGAGTAGAGATCCAATGTCCACTTGCTACTTTAGTACTAAACCTATAAATATTTTGCTTAGTTTTTAATTGCAGTTTGAGCTAAAAAAGTTGTGTATGGAAATTTGTATGAGGGACTTCTAAAAGGTCATGGAAATTTTTCATTATCTTTTAATTCCATTGTTTTCTCTGCAAAAAAATTAAGGTCACTGTATATGTTTGATCTTCCTACTTTGCAACTCATTTGTTAGTCTAGAAGCTGTTAAAAAAAGTGCAATATACACACACATAGCTCTTTATGTACATAGCCCAACTCAAGAAATGAAACCAACAATAATATATTGTTAAGCCCTCCATATATATGGTTTTGTTTTCCTCTTTTCTTTCTTTTTTTTCTTCCTCCTTTTCTCTCCCCTCACCCCTTCTTTCCTCCCTCTTTCATCAATATCCTATCCTACGCCTTTCCTTGTCCTTGTTCCCAGCCCTGGCCTTCTCATAGTCATTAAAGTCTTGTCTTTTTAGTGTAAAAAAACAAAGACATGCAATCCAAAATTATATAATTTGTTTTTAGTGAGTCCTCACAGGGATTGTTACCGTAACATTAACAGCATTCATATTCAAAATGTGAGCATGAAGAAAAGCATGAGAAACAAAAATTTAATACCCTAGGCAGTTTACTGTACATTTTTAGTTACCATCTAATTTTTTGGGGGTGGCATCACTATCTAACTTTTGTCTGGTTTACTGGGTCATTGATTTATCCTCAACTCTCCCCACCTGCACCGTCGTATAAGTACCATGCACTAAATGATTGCACCACTGGAACTTCTGATTTATCAAACATTCATTTGCTGTCTAATCAGTATTAAGCACATAGCAACAAAGAAGCCAACAACTAGGTAGAGGATGCACAGTGTGAAAATTTTGGAACACAATGAAATGCAAAACAGACTTAATTTATTGCATATATTTAGACATGTGTCCTCTGTTTTTAAAATGAAAATAATTATGTAGCTAACATCTTTTCTTTAAAATAAGTCTCATATTTATACTTCTTGATTTGTTCACTTCAGGTTTAGAGAATGTTCGTGAGCAAAATGCCTTTTTTGGGCTTTGGAAATCACTGATCAAGTTCAGATGTCCCATGCTTTCTGGTATCTACAAGTTTTAGAATACAGTCTTATTGTTTATATCATCATTTTAAAAAGCTGCCATGAGTTGCTTTTGAATCATAGCAATTTCATTTATGACACAGAGTGTACTCCAGAGGGTTTTCAGTAGTTGATTTTGAGGGGAGTAGGGTGGGGAGGGGAATAGATCACTAGGCCTGACTAGATGTTTCTTGGTATAGGCACATTAGTTCCAAGTTCTCAGGTGTCCATGGAGAAAATTTGAAGTCAGAGAACTCAGTTCAAATATCTGCTCTGTCTTTTCCTAACAGGGTGTTTTTCACTGTATTTTTAAGTTTCTAAGTGCTGGTGTTCTCACTTTGAGAGAGTTGAAATGACTGTCTTGCTTACTTATAGGGTTTCTGAGAAAGCACAAAACCAAGTGTGATGGTCTAGCGCGTTGTCAAATACTAGTAACCAAATGAAAGCTGAGATTAAAATGACAGTCTTCAGTCAGCCACAGACCACAAGGGTAATCCTGTGCCCTAAATAGCATACACACTAACTGGATTGTCCCATCAAAAGTCTACACTTATGCACAGAACTGACCTAGATAGTACTGAGTTAGTTGGTCCCTTATTCTCATCCCTCATGGGTGGCAGGTTTGCTTTTGGCCATTGCTGACAAGGTTAACAGTGGGTGTGCACAGCTGATATCCCGCTCTCTTTGGGTTCTGTTTTTGCCAGACTTCTGCAAGATGGTCGAGGCTAGGAGCAGGGATTCCACTTTTGCTTTTTATTTCCATAAGGTCAGTCTTCTACTAGGGGTTCATCATTTGGATAGATTATCACAGCATGTATGATGGAGTACACCTCCCCCAACAATAATAATAAAACAATAACAACAACAAACAGGAGGAGCTTTCATAAGACATATTTTTCCCATGAGGCAAGTGTGGTAGTTATATAACCATTTATCAGTTTGAGGATTAAGAGTGTAGAAGTGGAGGCTAGCCTGTCAGTCTGGAGATAGCCATTGGATCTCTGTGTAGGCATGGCCATCTCCTGATAATTCTGGGAAATCTGCTACTTCCTTCTTAGAGGCAGGATATACTATCTCTCTTGGTTTTCTCCCTGGGAGACATTGCAGCTGATGAGACATGGCAGATTGCTGGAGACCCTGAGTCCTGAAAACTGGAGGAGCCATGGGGAGACCCCTGCCAGCTCTGAGATGTTTCTACTGCCACGGGATACATAAGACTGCACTCACTGGTCTGTGATTGTCCTGGTGTCATTGCATGTACTGAGTCTGAAGAGGACTTATAAATTGGTATTAGACATATAGTGTAATATTGGACTTATGACCTTGGACTGAACTGGGCTGGGATGTTTTCTTAATGTATTATTGCTCTTGTATATAAAGGTTTGTCTTATACACATAAGAGTTTCTATGGATTTGTTTCTCTAGTCTACCTGGACTAACACGGCGAGCATCTAGTAATTTACTAGGAGTTAATGTATCCAGTGGAATCACCTGGGAAGGCTCCCTCTGGTGACAGTGAATTTTTTTGTAAGAGCAGTTTTGTTAAACCTAATTTTTGGGTGTGTGTGATGGCCGATTTAAGAGAAGCTTGTTCCTGCTTTGTTTCCTGCCATATAAACTGTTGTGATGTTGAACATAGTTTACAAGGACAATACTGTGGGAAAAACTTAAGTGTATGAGGGGTTTTCTCATTTCAAAAAAAGTGTAATGTCGATTGACAACCCGCATTCTGGATATCCAACAGCTCCCCAAACTGATGAGAATGTGGACTCATTTGGAGTTGGTTCCTTCAAGTAAGGCTGTTAATCCAGTTTTCTATTTAGAGGTTCCAAAAAGATTGTTTAACAGTGTCTGACACAAAAGACCTGACTTATGCCAGATGGGGGAATGGTTTTGCCACCATGAAAATGCACCCGCTCATGCAGCCATTTTAGTGCACCAATTTTTGGCAAAAACCTCCAGCATGCCTCTCTTGTCCCATATATCCTACTTGCCTGACTTTCCTCGGTGTGACTTTTCGTTTCTGCAAATGAAGCGGGACGTGAGAAAACATGAAGTAGAAGAGATGAAGGAAAAAAATGAGTGAGGTGCGGTCAGCAATTCAAACAGATGAGCTTGAAAAATGTTTT
Source organism: Nesogale talazaci (assembly GCA_004026705.1). Taxonomy (NCBI): domain Eukaryota; kingdom Metazoa; phylum Chordata; class Mammalia; order Afrosoricida; family Tenrecidae; genus Nesogale; species Nesogale talazaci. Next base: position 24,884 of record PVJH01020779.1, on the reverse strand, counting down.
CAAGATGAAATAGCAGATTCGACAAACGTATTAAATGTAATGGAGAGCACTTTGAAGGTGATAAGGCTGCTTTGTAAAACAATTTAAATATGTAGCTTTGAAAAAAAATTCTGGATTTTGAGGGAGGGGGTATCCCTTTGTATGCATGTCAAATAACACACTTCTGGGTAACTGTTAAATGCCACCTTCCATCCATGAATAAAGTCTCTGCAGCCTTGGATATAGAAATGTGTGTGTGTGTGTGTGTGTGTGTGTGTGTGTGTGTCGGGCCGGGGGCGGTGTGTGGGGGCAGGATTGGGGGTTTGACTGGGGCAAAACGAGGCTTTTGTGGCTTCTTAGTTGATTCATTTTATTATTTTTTTTTACAGGTGATCACTTGCTAAGGCTATTTTAAAATTTTATATTATTCTTTTATTGTGAATCGGGTTAAAGTTTGTGGAGCAGATCAGTTTTCCATTCAACAGTTCATACACATTTTGTTTCATCCACTTGGTTGCCATCCTCCAAATTATAGCACCTACCTTATCCTCCTCTCTCTGTGTGTTTCCTGTCTCAATTTTCTTTCTTTCCAACCCTTCTGAAATGCTGGCCTTTTGTATCATATGGGCAATTAAATGTACTAATTGCTCTAAGGTGTGAATTCCTCACCAGTGTTATTGTTTCCCTTGTAGACTGGTATATTGGTTGGCTTACTAGAGAGGCATGAAGGTGAGTTCTGCAAAGTGACTATGGGTCATAGTTTCAAGGGTGCCTATCAATATTCATCTGCTCAATGAGCCAGGATGCTGAACGTTTTTAAAAAATGGACTATGTTATGTCAATTGACCTTGTTTTCCTTGAAGGCATATTCCTAGGCATTAGGATGTTTTTAAAAGGTGCATATTGGCCAAATTTTTCACACAATATATGTCGAAAATAATTATGCATATTTCTGAAGTTTACTCATCAAATGATAAAGATTGATATCATAACTCTCAAAAGAATATTCATAAATTGGAAGTAAACAAGGTCACATCATGTGAAAGATATAGTACAACTACATAGCTTTCTTTTCTGAAAGTGTTCCTTAATCTATAATATGTTGCCAGTATATGCCTTGTGTCATTGGATTCTTGATGTTATATTTTCTGCACTGCACAATATGGTGTTGCTATTAAGTATACAAATTTTAGTTTATGGAAGTTTGAGTTTATGAGAACTTTTTGTTGGTGGTGTTAGTGGCTCTTGAGTCAGTGCTAACTCACTCAACTGTAGCTATAGCAGGATGAAATATTACCTGCAACATATTCATGATTGTTGATATACTTAAGTTAATTGTTTTGGCTCTTGTGTGGCTACCCAGTACTATAAGGGACAATATTCTGTTGTGATTCATAGATAGAATTCTTATTGGCTAATTTTTGGAAGGAGATTGTAGTTGCTGCTTCTCATTTTTGTGTCCTGCTTCACCAGCATATGTAGGTTGACTCATCATTAAGGTTGACTCCATTTTGAGTATGAAATTCTTCCCTAGTCATATTTTGAAGTCCTTCCAACCTGAGAACTCATCTTCTGGCATTGAATCAGTCAATATTCCACTGCTATGCATGAGATTTTGAAGGCAAATCTCTCAGAAATGAATCACGTATTCCTTTTCCGAGTCTGTTCTCAGTGTGAAAGGTCACTGAAATCATCAGTAAAAACCAGGCCAGGGGTTGGCTGTGGAACAGATAATCAATTGCTTGTATGAAAGTTCAGGTTGTTTTTTATTATTTTTATCTTATTTTTTTTGTGAGCATCACTGTCCCCTGGTGGGAGTAGGAGGCTCAGCCTTGCTCCTGGAGAGTTGCTGCTGAGTTTGAACTGCTAACCCCGTGGGCCGCAGTCCCACACACAACCACTACACCACCTGGGCTCAGCCCGAAAGTTCAGGTTGAAGCTGAGGAAATGAAAATAAGTCCACAAGATCCAAACTATAATCAGGAGTATATCTCACCCGGATTTCGAGAGCATTGCAGAACAGATTTAGTGCATTGAACACTGGTGGCTGAAAATAACTTGTGTGATGACAGAAAGAATATTCTACATGAAGAAAGCAAAAGGTCAATTAAAAAATGAGGGGATAAAAGTTACCAAAGTGGATATCAAAGAAGGCTTTGAAACTTACTCATGAGGGAAAAGTAGCTAAAACAAGTGGATGAGATAATGACATTAAATTTGTTAGTTATTGCTAGGTGCCATTGAGTGGAGTCTCACTCATAGTGAGCCTACATACACACTGCCATGTCCTGAACCATCCTCACAATTACTGTTAAACTGGAGCATGCTGCCACAACTACTACACCAATCCATCTCGTGGAGGGGCTTCCTCTTTTCCACAGCCCTTACCAAGCATGATGTCTTTTTCCAGGGATTGAGATTTCTTGATGATATGTCCAAACTATGTAAGATGGAGTCTCTCTATTCTCATATTTGGGCTGCATTTCTTCCAAGACAGACTCACTTGTTTTCTGATGAACCACAATATTATTAATATTCTTCACCAACACCACAATTCAAAAGCGTCCATTCTTCTGTAGTCTTCCTTATGCATTGTCCAGTTTCCACCTGCACATGAGGTGATTGAGAAGAGCCTGGTTTGGTTCAGGACCACTTTAGTCTCCAAGTGAGGCTAGCTCTTCAATATTTTAGAGCTCCTGTGCAGCAGATTTGCTCAGTGTAATACATTGTCTACTTCCTTGATCACTGCTGCCATGAACCATGATTGTGGATCCAAGTGAAATGAGATCCTCAAAAACTTTGATTTTTCTCTAAATTTATGCTATGATGAAGATTTTGACTTTTGTTTACACTGAATTTTACTCCATAGTGAAAGCTGCTGTACTTAATCTTCATCAGCAAGTGCTTCAAGCCCTTGTCTATAATGACAATAAAGCTGTGCCACCTGCATGTTGAATGTTGTTAATGAGTCGCCTCCAAACATGATACCTTGTTCTTCCCATAGTCCATTCCATTCTTGTATTATCTGCTCAGCATAAAAGAAAAGGTATGGTGAAAGGATAAAATTCTGACACACACCTCTTTTGATTTTAAACTAGCAGTGTTCCCTTATTTAGTTGAAAGGACTTTCTCTGGATCAGTGTACAGGTTCTGTATGAGTAAAATGAAGTGTCCCGGAATTTCCATTCTTCTCAATGTTTTCCATAATCTGTTATGATCAGTACAGTTAAATACATTTGCGTAGTCAATTAGATACTAATAAACATCTTTATGGTATTCTACTTTGAGGAAAGATTCACCTGATGGCAACAGTGATATCCTTCCTGCCATGTCCTCATCTGAATCTGGTTAGGATTTCTGGCAGCTCCCTGTTGATACACTACTGCAACCAGAGTTGAATGTTCTTCAGTAAAATTTTACTTGCACGTGATATTGATGATATTGCGTGATAATCTCTGAACTCTGTTGAGTCACCTTTTTCGGGAATGGGCACAAATACGGAACTTTTACAGTTGGTTGATCAAGTAACTGTCTTCCAAATTTCTTGGTTTAGACTAGTGAGTACTTCTAGTGTTTCATCAGTTTATTGGAATATTTCAATTGGTATTCCATCACTTCTTGGAGTCTTCTTTTTCAATGATGCCTTTAGGGCAGCTCAACCTGTTTCCTTTCATAGTATCATTTCATAATCCTATGCGACATCTCTAAATGGTTGAATGCCAACCAGCTCTTAGAACAGTGGTCTGTGTATCTCTCCCATCACCTTTTGATGACTTCTGCATTGTTCAATATTATTGCTTCCCCCAAATCTTTCAATACTGCAACTCGAGTTTTGAAATTTTTCTTAAGTTCTTTCAGCTTGAGATACTTTATGTGTGTACTTTCCCTTTGCGTTCTAATTTCAGGTCTTTGCACATTTCATTATAATGTTTCACTTTGCCTTCTTGAGCTTTCTTCTGAAATTTTTGGATCCGTTTTTTGCTTCAACTTTTTCCCCCCATTTGCTGCTTTAGATACTCTGTTGAGAGCAAATTTCAGAATTTCTCCTGATAATCTGGCCTTTTCTTTCTTTTTTTAAAATTTCTAAGGCTTTTTTGAATTTCTTCTTATATTATTGATGCCACCCCACAGACATAAGTGTTCAAATCTGTTCTTGAGAACTGTGCCAAGAGTATTTCTGATCCTGAATTATAATGGGTTAACTTTCTTTTAAAATCTCCTAATTGTGGGTCTTGTCTGTGAGTTCTGTATCGTCCTATGAGAGGGACAGACAGTTGGTGTCAGACTTGGTAAAGAAGTTTGGAGGGCGGAGGCATGTCTTACTTCTGCCATTCAGGAATCAGCTTGATCTAATGTTGAGCTTGATTCTCCTTCCCCCTTTGTAAAGTCCAGAGGAGATCAGATACAGCTATCACACCATCTTTACAACTACTATACTGTTGAAAAGAGAGCCCAACTATGGCTTCAGAGTACTTTTCAATAGAATGCCTGATATGGCGTTCTAAGAAAAGACTATTATTATTTGAGAAGTGTTTCTTTTGGGGTCAATCTTGAGAAATTTTGGGAGCATTGAGCCCCACTGATAAGTAAAAACCAAAAGCAAACTTATAGTCCTCGAGTCAGTGCAGACTCATGGTGACCCTTTAGGACAGGGAAGAACAACCAGGATGGGTTTCTAAGCCTGTAACTTTTCCCAGGATTAGAAAGCCTCCTTTATCTCCTGCAGAGAAGCTGGTGGCTTTGAACTGTCGATCTTGCGATTAGGAAGGAGTTCAAAGTACAATCATGCTCCATTAGGAGTCCAGGTAGTTGATAAGGAAAGATAGCAACTAAAGTAACTTCAGAGGTAATGAGAAACTCTCCATGCTTCATCTTATTTTAATGTTTCTTTCTTTCAAACAAACATGTTATTTTCAGGTTATGAAAAGCACGTTGGCTGGCTGGGAGAGGATGATTGTGCTGAGCAGTGCTAAGTGTCTTTTTTTTTTTTCTTTCAAGTTTGGGATCACTCAATATTCAGACCCAAAGACGGAATTTGTAGTTGCACTCCAATGACAAGTAAAAAGTCTGTTTGCCAAGAGCATTCCTGGTTCTTCTTCTAGCATGAGTTCCCTATAACCCCAAATCATGGTGTGCTTTGGGAAAAAAAAATGTAAAGCGGGGTGCAGTTTTTAAACTATTAAAGTCCAATGTGCTCCTGAAGAAGTGGAGACGCAACCTGGAGCATACGAAAATTACGCTGAGGACGAGGATGCCTACGCCTCCTCTAGGAGCAGTTGGGGGCTTTCATTTTTGCTCTTCCATCTGGCTTTCTGAACACAGTGGATGCCAAATAAACGTCACTGACTGACTAATAGAGTGGGAAAGAAATTGGATGAACTTGATGCTAGAGAAATTTCGAGTAGGAAAAGCCAAACCATTATTCTTGGACCCCTTAAGGATGCTGTTGAATTGTGTGCCTAGGCTATGGATTTGAGCCCTCTTTGGATACTCCCTTCCTCCCCTTTTTCTGTGTGATTTTGGACAAATGACCCTCATTTTAATCTTTTGGGAAATGACAATTAAAAGGAAACAATGATACATATTGAAGTATATTTGGCAAAGTGCTCAGATTTTAACATTAATTCTAATGTAATCATCAGTTTAAATGGTTTACAGAGCAAGTACTGAGAGGAAAAGGAGTGCAGTCTGACAGTTTGGAGCAGGGGAGGGGAGGGGGAGTCCAGCACAGTGGAATGTGACCTTCCTGACACTCCCTTATTGCTGAAAGTCTGAGTTGAGCTTCAGCCTTAGGTTGAGTATCTTAGTGAGTCAGTTGTGGTGCCATTGAACTTCTCCCTGAGCATTCCGAATGTCATCTCTATCAGAATCTCTTGTAGGGATGGTGAAAAATGCAGATAGGATGCTCCTTAGTACAACCCAGATTTGCTGAAACGCTATATGTAATTTACTGAAACACATCCAGTAATTTCACTCCTTAACACACAGCCTGAGTGATTCCAATGCCCACTCTTTGTGAGATCTAATGCCTTAAGTTCTTCTTAGTTGTGGTTTAATTCCTATCAGATACCAAAGATCCTGTTTTTCTTGTTAACTATTGTCATGTCTTTCTGTATAGTACTGAAATGAAAATTTAAATTACTTTCTCATGATGTAAAAAGTGTCATAGTCTAAAACCAAGGACTCAGCTAACTTATTATGTTTCTTAAAAATTAAATGTATGGGTTCATGGTAGAGAGTAATCAATGCATGGAAATAAGGTTGCTTTTCTGTAATAGTGTTCTACTACTTACAAGTGGAAATATTCACCATCTTGCTCTGGCCAAAGTGTTCATCAGCTGATGAGTTAATTTGAAATGCAAGGCACAAGATGTAACTAACAGGTTTGGAAAGCGTGCAGAAATGGCCGTCTCGTGGTTAGGTTTGTTGGAAAGAAACCTCAGACAGTTATGGAACAGCTCACGAGGATGCAGAATGGAGAAGAGCATGTAGGGAATTGCTGACAGTGGATCAGGGACCGAGTGAAGACAACTGAAGGGAATTTAATCCCGGCAAATGCTTTGTTCCAGCCTGTGGAATCTTTCTTTTCTCAAGATCATCACCAGATGATAGTTAGCTAGGTCTTCCCTGGCTTGGAGATGCTGAGCTGGACCCCATTCTCATGGATAAATCAGTTTTCCTGAGGCAAATTCCTGTGCTGCCAGAAGCAAGGGACACTTTCCAGGCGACTGCAGCTTCCTCCCTGACAAAGCTCAGCTTTCCGTGTATGCTAACCATATGTGTTAGCTATTTTAGCCTACCCTGTCAACAAAGAAGAACACTATTCTGTTAAAAAAAAAAAGCAAGTGATTTATTGAAAGTTCAAGACAGTTCGATCTGGGGATCCATCTAATCTCACAAAGGAGTAACAGACGCATATGAGAACTAAGGTTCACTACAATCAAGGGAAGTTGCCTGATGGGAGAAACTGGAGGTGGCAGGGGTGGGGAGGTGGGGGTGGGAGTGATTGATTGGAAACACAAATTTGAGGTATTTGGATTGGCTATTTGAAATAACTTCCTAAATTGTGTTTGACAGGGTTGTCCTAAGGTAAATGTTTTGTTTTAAAACATTTCCTGAAAATAGAGCAAAAAACTAGGAGGCAAAGGACATTTATAAAGGTCTAAATACTGGGATATAGGCCTGTAAATATACTTGTATATAATGATAGGGAAATAGATCTATGTACCCATATATTTATATGTTAAGTATTAAGGTTACAGACAGACATTGGGCCTCTACTCACATACTCCCTCAACACAAGAACACTTTGTTTTAATAATCCACATTCTGTGATGCTCACCTTCCTGACACAATCACTGAAGACAAATTGATTTCACGAGCATATTTGGTAAATAAAGCTGATGGTGCCCAGCTATCAAAAGATATAGCATCTGGGGTCTTGAAGGTTTGAAGATGAACAAGTGGCCATCTATGTGAGAAGCAACAAAGCCCACATGGAAGAAGCACACCAGCCTGTGTGATTATGAGGTGTCGATGGGGTCAGGTATCAGGCATCTAAGTTCCAGAACAAAAGATGATATCAATTTGAATGAAGGGAGAGGGTGGAGTAAAGTCCCAAAGTCCATCTATGGGACATCCAGTTGGACATCCTCTTTCAGAGGAGTCACAAGGAAGAGAAGAGCCAGTCAGGATGCAGAATAGCACTGATGAAAGATACAACTTTCCTGTAATTCTTTAATGCTTCCTGTCTCCACATCCCCATTATCATGACCCCATTTCTACCTTACAAATCTGGCTAAACCAGAGTATGTACATGGGTACAGATAAGAAACACAGGGACTCCAGAACAGATAAACTCTTCAGGATCAATAATGAGAACAGCAACACTGGCAGGGTAAGGGTAAGGTGAAGGGAGAAAGGGAGAACTGATCACAATGAGCTAATACAATCTCCTTCCAGGGGACAGACAACAGAAAAGTGTGTGAAGACATTGGTCAGCGGAAGATATGAAAAAAAAAGATAGATTATCAAGGGTTCATTAGGGAGGGTGGGTGAAATGAGCTGGTTCCAAGGGTTCAAGTAGAATGAAAATGTTTTGAAAAGAATGATGGCAATATATGTACAAGTGTACTTGACACAGTGGATGTTTGTATGGATTGTGATAAAAGCTGTATGAGCCCTCCAATAAAATGATTGAATCTTTTTCATATCTAAGAGGCAAAAGTGAGACTCTCCTTCCATTTTTTTTGCTCAAGATATTGTTTTTTTCTTTTTAAATTAAATACATTTATTGGTAGCTCTTACATCTCTAATCACAATCCACAAAGCCATCCATTGTAGCAAGCACATTTGCACACATGCTGCTATAATCATTTTCAAGGCAACTTTTTTTTCCTTTTTTTTTTTGGTATCACTGCTCTCTGGTGGTCGTGGGAGCTACCCAGCCTTGCTCCTGTAGAGCCGCTGCTGGAATTGAACCTCCATCCCAGTGGGCCGCAATCCCACACTCAACCACTATGCCACCAGGAGTCAGCCCTCATGGCTTCTTTTCTACTTGAGCCACTGATATCAGCTCCTCATTTCCCTTTCTCTCCCCTGTCTGCCTTCCCTCATGAACCCTTGATAAGTTATAGATTATTATTTTCATTTCTTACATCATCCTCTGTCACCCTTCACCCTCTTTTCTGTTGTTAGGATCAATTCCCATCTCCCCCCACCTTCCCCTTATCCTCCTGGTATCTCTATTCTTATCATTGGCCTGGGGGGGGGGTTATCTATCCTGGATTCCCTGTGTTGCAGGTTCTTATATGTGTATGTTCTGGTCTAATCAGATTTGTAAGGTGGATGTGAAGTCATAATAGTGGGGGGAAGGAAGCACCAAAGAACTAGAGAAAAGTTGTGTGTTTCTGCTGACCCTTCTGTGAGGGGATATCCAATTGTCTACAGATGGACTTTGGGTTTCCACTCCACACCCTTTTCCCCATTCACATTGGGACTTCGATGCTTGATAGCTGATCCCATTGACACCTTGTAATCACACAGGCTGGTAGGCTTCTTCCATGTGGGCTTTGTCATTTCTCACCTAGATGGCCGCTTGTTCATCTTCAAACCTTCAAGACCCCAGATGCTATCTCTTTTGATAGCCAGGCACCATCAGCTTTCTTCACCACATTTGCTTATGCACCCAATTTGTCTTCAGTGATTGTGTCAGGAAGGTGAGTATCACGGAATGTGGATTATTAGAACAAAGTGTTCTTGCATTGAGGGAGTATGTGAGTAGAGGGCCAATGTCTGTCTGCTATCTTAATACTTAAAATATAAATATATGTACATAGAGCTATTTCCTTTCATTATATATAAGTATATTTACATGCACACATGCCTGTATTTAGACCTTTATAAATGACCTTTGCCTCTTGGTTCTTTGCTCTATTTCCTTTTACTTTACTTTTGTCCCACCATCATATTCAGCATATATTCAGGTTTAGTAATTTCTTGCTGCTACATTGCCCTTAATTAAGCCCCACTTTGACATCCTACACCCTTCTCTCCCTGAGTTGGTTGCCTGGCCCCTTCGTTTCTCCCACCTCTCCTTCTCCCACCTCTCCTTCTCCCATATCCCCCTGGTACCGTTGGTCCCATTCTTTTCATCTCTGAATTATTTATCCTGCCTATCCTATCTAGATAGACATGGACACATTAATAGTGCAAAAACCAGGCAAAGCCAAACAAAAGAACAAAGGAAGTAAAACCAACAAAACAAGAACAACAAAACAAAAACAAAATAACAACAACAAAAAAGAAAGCTAATGACAAAAAAGAAAAAACCTATAAATAGTTTCATGTCTGATTTTTGACCTTTAGGAGTGTTTTCCAGTTGAGTTTGCAGGGGTGCCACATCTAGGCTCTAAAGTTTATTTTTGGTAGTCCCCAGGGATCTCATCGTTTTGCTCCCCTTGTTACTCTGTTGCATGTTCTTGTTTTGCCCCCGTGTGATGGGGTCAGAAGGGGTGCAATTCCCACACCGTGTCTCCAGTGTTGCCGCGCCCCCCCCCCCCCCCCCACCATGGTGTTATGGTTCAGTGAGGAACACGATGTCTGGTGGTGGGGCCAGCTCTATGGTTCTCTCTGTGCATTGTCTTCTCTGAGCAAGAATATCATCTTTGGGGCTTGATGGTTCATGATGTGTTCCCCTCCCTCTTCATCCCCTTCGTTTCTCCTGTGTGCTCTAAACAGACATGTCCCTCTCCATAAGCTGTAGCTTCAATGTTTACCAAGATATTGTATCTACACACCTCATTTTCTCCTCACCCTGCCATACAAAATTCAGATGGGCCCCTATTCAATTCCTCTTTTCTTTCCCATCAGTGAGACAGTCAACTGGCTCAATATTAGCAGAACCATGAGCATAATTTCTCTGACTATCTCAAAACCATTACTTTGTCTTGCTGCTTAAGTGAATTATACTTTGATATCTTGAAATTTTCCCTTGTGTAAAAAATCTCAGGTGGATTTCTTCTCTCCTGATGCCAAAACCCAACTTGCAAATCCCTCCAAACCCAAATTCACTGCCATCAAAGTGTTTCAGACTCACAGAGGACTGCTCCTGTGGGCTTTCAAAAGACTCTGCATCTTTTTTTTGTTTTGTTTTTTGGGCATCACTGCCCTCTGGTGGTGGAAGTAGGAGGGCCAGCCTTTGCTCCTGTAGAGCCGCTGCTGGAATTGAACCTCCATCCACGTGGGCCGCAATCCCACACACAACCACTACGCCCCCGGGGCTCAGCCCAAGGCTCTGCAACTTTATAGAAGCCAAAAGCCCCATCTTTCTCCAACCGAACTGCTGCTGGTTTAGAACTGCTGACCTTTGGTATCTTGGCTCCTCTTTCTTGATACAGACCCTGAAAACTATCAACAGATCTGTAGTCTTGAGCTTCTTTTGAGAAATTCCCTTACACGTATTGTCTATTCAGAGCACACTCCAGTGAAATCCTTCTGGGCACAATTTTCTTGGCTTTAGTTCTATTGGTAAGGCCTAAACTTTTGAAAAACATTTAAAACACGTTTGCAAACCATTGATTTAGAACTTAAATACTTTTAGGCATCAAGGATTGAGGTACGTAATACATATGCAGGCTATCATTCTTGGTGGAGAGGCAGCAAAATGTAGGAAAGCCCTCAACAAGACAGACCGACACAGCAGCTGCAGCAATGGGCTCGGACCTAAGAACAGTTGTAGGGTCACTACGAGTCAAAAGTGGCTCCTGGCACCTGCCAGCACCACCACTAACATACGCAGAGTAAATGATCCAGAATGGACATATGCGAAAATATTAAAGGTAAAAGTATTCAAATGAAGTGCATCATTCAATTATTTAAAGACAAAATGTGTACAGTTTTATATCTGTAGGTCTCTCTCCTCCTCCCCCTCCCCCCACCATCAATAGATGGAACGCAAAGGGGACTTCAGAAAGTTAGTGGGAAAGTTGCAGAAAAGATAATGGACTTTTTCTATGAACTTTGGAAGCAGCTTTGTTTTTCCAAGGAGCCCTGATAGCATGGGTTTACACTTAGGGCTATGAAGATTTGGAGGCAATTTTATGGCGCCAAATTTTGTATTTCTAGGAATCCAGAATGATTTCATGGACTTCTTCCCATCACCATCATCTTCTCTGATTCCAAGAAGTAACCACTGTATTGAACTTTAACATGCTCCATGAATTCTGCCTTTTTTGGAACTTCATGTAAACATTATGAGGTGATAAATATTCATTTGCACCGTTTCCCCCCCTCTGTTTAAACTGACATCTAAGTGATTCATCTATGTTAGGTGTATATGTAGTTTGTATACCTTAAGATTAATATAGTACTTTCTATCACTTTGGAGAGAAATTAACCCCTTCTTAAATTTACTGGGTCAAGTTATTTTCTTGAAATGATTTAGCTTTGCAATATGTTTTTATGAATTGGAAATAACTGGAGCTGTCAGCATAAGAGAGTAGCAATTGCTATAAAAATTTAAAAACAATTAAATACACATGCAGTTCACATCTGCTACTTAGTAGAATGAAGCAAACCGGACCAAACTCAAATAAAATGAAAAAGCCATACAGTAAATAATTCCTGACTCATGAGGACCTGTGTATGTTAGAGAATAAAGTGAGGGGGGAGTCATAGATGAATTGTTTAAGAAGAGACACAAATACAAATTGTATACATCACCAAAAAGACACATTTTGAGCACTTGCTTAATGGGTGGGTGGGGGGGGGGCGTGATTTTAGGAGAAAAGCTGAGAATTTCTTTTAGAAAGCATGGAAAGTTCCATTTGAGCAAACTTCTAGAAATTTATCTCAAGAAAATAACTGGATGTGTTAAAAAGATTTAGCGTCAAGGATGTGACATGTATTCTTGTAAGAGAGACGGAGGGAAGGGAAAGAGGTGGGGGGAGAGAGAGGGAGAAGGAAAGGAGAGGGGGGAAAAGGAAGGAGGCCAAAGGAAAGGAAGGAAAAGTGGGACAATGGGGAGGAACAGTGAAGGGAAGGATTCAGAAAAGCAGAATGCTAATAGGGAACGGGCTACATTTCTAGTAATTGAACATTAGCTAAATAAATTCTGGCACATAAATCAAACGGAATGTTTTGTTGTGCTGTGTTTTAGAAGTATATTTAATGTTGTGAACATGTTATCTCTTGCTTTTGTAGAATTGTTCCTAGACAATAAAGGATACTTTTATAATAATAGCATATAAGCACAACAAAGATGAGTAGGCTAAATCTAACAAGTTGACTACTAGAGGTTACCTATAAGTGATATGACTATGGCTAGTTTAAATTTTCTTTTGTGTTTTTTTGAATTTTTAAAAAACAAAAGTATTCTTTTATAAAATAAAGGCTAGGAAATAGGTGGCTGTTTCAAGGTCATGATTATTGGGTAGTAGTTTTGGTTCATTACACTATTCCATTTTGACACCCATCTGGGATGATTTTTAAGAACAATTGCATCTCTATTGTACAGTCTACAAGCATAGCTCATTTCCTTTCTCTTTATTACCTTCTTCTCAATGTCTTCAGAAAAATCCCACTTATTAAATGTTAAAAAATGCACCACATGAGCTTCACAAAGCAAACCTAGCTTTTATTTTAACTTGATATAAAGAATTGGGTGGGAAAATGGAACTTCACGACCCTCTTGCTGCTTGGTCTGCTTCTGGAAAGAAGGGTCTGATTTCCATCTTGGAACCTCAGAACGAGAGCCCTGAGATTTACTGGTGATGGCACGGGGGAGGTGTGGGCAGGAGGGTGGGAAGGTAGATTGAAGTTGGATGAGGTCAAGGTATTAGAAGTGGTGTTAAACTCTGAATGGTCTGAACATGAAGCCCAAACCGTGATTTTGAATTAGCACAGAACATGGCAGCTGAAACCATGCAGTCACTGAGTGCCTCACACGTCTGAAAGCCGTGGGTATGAGGACTCAAGGAACAGCAGCTCCTCTTGATCTGAAATCGGGAGGTGTGCATGTGTGCTTTGAGGTCTCAAATTCTTCTTTGCTGCCGTTGTACATTTGTCTGAGTATCTCTCTCTTGTCTTTTCGAGATAAAAGCAGAAGTTTCATTTGGTAACACTCGCAACATCTGGCGGTCTCCATAATTTTGTGAAGTTTATTGGTTTTGTTCTCATCTGTCTTCAAGTTCAGTACAGTTCCACTTAAAATCAACAATTTTATGGAAGTTGCAACAGAATAAAAATATTCTCTTTCAATCTTTTCCTCATGTCAATTGTGTGCATCTCTTAAACTTAAAAAAACCCTCCAACTTTCTGTCTCTCAAGTCTTTCTCTCTCCAACGTACACTTATGCACATCTCCAAGGCCACCCCATAGAGAAAGGACAGACCCAGGTTTATACCAACTTTTATCTATTTATGGGTTTCCAACTTATGGCACGTCTTTATTATTTAATTGCTGTCAAGCACTGCTCTTCTTTAGATTGAGACTAAGAAAACTGCACCATCTCTGCCTTCCATTTTTGCTGATCTCTTTTGTTTCCTGCTGCTTAAATCTTCTTACTCCCATGAGCACACTGACTCGCATTCTATAACCTCCGGCGGTGCAGGCTGTTGTAATAGTTGATGTTTTTGCTCTGAGCCCATGCACAATAGAATGAAATGTTGCTTGGCCCCACACCATTTGCCATCTTCATGATCATTGGTATGTCAACTTCATTGTTGTGACTACCTTGTATTTTGAAGACTTCCAATGTTGGGGGTTCACCTTCTAGTATTCTCTTGGAAAATGTTCTGTTGTAATCCTTTGAGTTGTCACAGAATGCTTTTTGGAGGTAGATTGTAAAACGTTTCTGCCTAACCTGCCTTTGTCTGGAAGCTTCATTGAGACCTTCTCTTATGCATGATGCTATTGATATTTGAAATACTCACAGAATAGATTCTTGTGTCATAGTCACATGAAAGCTGCCAGAGTATGACAAACTGCCAGACAGGTGAAGGGAGGTCCAAGAAGCGCCTACCTGGTAAGACTAGTCCATAAAACAGGAGCACAGAGCTTTAAAAAGATCTCAAAAGAGAACTATTATTTTAAAATTCCATTTTTCTCATGAACCTTTGAAGCTCTCTGAGTTATACTCAGCTAATATGGCCCTTCCAGCCATAATCTCTTATGTAACATATAACTCTGTATTTCATAGACTTTCATCTGTGGTCCCATATTGGAGGACATTTTCTGTGAATAGACAGGAATGGGATACAATTGAATTCTGACATTAGTAGAGGGTGTGGATCAGAACCCACTGCTTGTTTAATGGTTATCTTAGTTGCTATTGCTTACAAATGGCATAAGGAATTATATGCTTCAATTGAGAGGAGAAAGAAAACTTTCTGGAATGGCCTAGGAAAAAGTTTGGCTGATTAAGATTAGTAGGAGGCTACTGCCTACTGAAAACATTCTATCAGAGACTCTAGATCATAGATACATTTAGTAGGGTCCAGGTAGAGAATAGGTTATTACATTTGGGTGAACATGTAACCCCCACCAAGTAACCTTTTCCTGCATGGGTCTGTATCAGTAAGGAAGATACTGATAGGATTTGCCTGTGAAGTAATTGTAAACAGGATTCCCTGTAATGCCATTTTGCTGTGGTAAAATGAGTTTTTTTTTTCCCAGAAGGCCACTCTGAGAGACATTTGCTCTAATTTTGGTGAGTTCTGTGGGGAACACTGCAGTGATTCACAGAACCCAAAGATGTGAGGGACTACACTCAAGGGACAGGTAGGGGGGAAACAGAGCAGGCTAATATCTAGCAAAAAGTGGACTTTCTGGACTTTCGTGATCTCCAACTCCTTGGGACTACTTTGGTATTAATTCTTATGAAAGAAATGATTACCATACCCTCTCAAAGAGCAACTCGAATTGCACATTACAGCCAGAAGAAAAACCCAAATGGAACAGGAAGACACATGTATTTGAACATGCTTTAGATTTTTCAAGGACAAGTATACAATCGGCATGTTGGCCGTGTGTAATCTCAGGTTCCACGTTGACTAAT
The DNA here is from genome assembly GCA_004026705.1 of Nesogale talazaci. NCBI lineage: Eukaryota > Metazoa > Chordata > Mammalia > Afrosoricida > Tenrecidae > Nesogale > Nesogale talazaci. Next base: position 9,349 of record PVJH01020779.1, on the reverse strand, counting down.
CTTGTTCGGCTCTTCTTCGTCAGTGTCAGCTTCATGACCTGAGCTGATGCTTAGGGATGATGTGGAGACTCGATCTTTGGATCCTTCCATTGCAAGGAAGTGCTCCTTGCTCCGTGGTTCATTGTCCATGGGTTTCAGTTATTTAGAATTCAGACAAGAAACTTTGTTTGGTGGCTTATGTGTGTGTTTCTGTGAGCTGGGTTTTTATGCTTTTACCATGAATGTCTGCTTTTATAATCTTATCTCTTCTTGGTCCAGTTCATTTTCCAGTGAGAGTGATCAAGTTTGTGGTCATTTTCAAGACTTGGGTTTGCCAGACTTAGCAAATAAAAAGTGAGGACATCAGTTAAATTAGAATTCCAGATAAACAGCAAATATTGTTTTAGTTGAAGTATGTCTCAGGCAATGTTGAGGATATATATGTATATACCTATTGTTTATTTGAAATTCAGTTTGACTTGGCATTCAGTGTTTTGTATGGCAATCCTATTTTCATCTAACTTTTTGCCTTCAGAACCTTTCCTTGCTTAATTAATACTTTCTCAAGGAAAAATTCCAGAGCCCAAGCTCAATCAAACATTCTCTCCTTTTTTTAGTAACAAGTTGTTCATACAGAAAGTTAAAACTTCTGATGAAAGTGAGTCTGAGATTATCTGTGTTATTGGCCCTTTCTACAGGATACTTTAAAAAAATTTCTATAATTGACCTTCCTTCTCCCACTGCTCCCTTTAGTCTCTGCCTATAAACTCTCTGTTGGTAGCTCAGGCTCTGCCTTGTCTGCTAAATTTCTCTTCTTCCTTTTATTTCACGTTTGCAACCATTTACTGCCCTCGGGAACCTTTCCTTGATTTCACAAGTAAGAAAGATCTAATGTATCCTGAACTTCTTACTGGACCATTTAACTTGCTGAACTCTGCCTGTAGAAGAGGACTATATCTATCTAGGTCATGGCTGTGTCCTCACTGCCTAGTGGAGTCGTGAATGAATAGCTGATGAATCTCCTGGAGTTGGAGATGCGTGAACTGAAGAGTGGCCAATAAATGATTTCAGAAGAGAAAACCAAGACAAACAGGCTCGATTGCTGGCATATGTATCAGGGTGAATGGTGAGGGATGATTTTTTTCCCCAGGTCTGTCTGTTTTTTTTTATATTTGTACATATATTGCCATATTCATTTCCAAATATTTTCCACTTGAACGCTTGGTATAAGCTCCTCTTTCTTCTCCCCTCCCCGACCTTTTTAAGAATCATTTTATTGGGGGCTCATACAATTCCCATCACGATCCATATATACATCAATTGTATGAATACCACATTTGCACACTTGTTGCCATCATCGCTCTCAAAGCATCCTCTCTCCACTTAGGCCCCTAGTACCAGCTCCCCATATTTCCCTTCCCCCTCTCCCACGAACCCTTAATAATTTACAAATTGTTATTACTTTTTCATATTGTACATTGTCCAATGTGTCCCTTCATCCAATTCCCTGTTGTCCATGCCTCAGAGAGGAGGTTATATGTAGATCCCTGAAATCGGTTCCCTCTTTCCATTCCACCATCCCTCTACCCTCCCACTATCACCACTGCCACCGTTAGTCCTGAGGGATCATCTATCCTAAATTCCGCATGTTTCCAACTCCAATATACATCTCCTGGTCTAGCTAGATTTGTCTGGTAGAATTGGGATCATGATAGTGGGTGGCAGGAAGCATTTGAGAACTAGAAGAAAGTTGTATATTTCATTGTTACTACATGGTGCCTTAACTGACTTATCTTCTCCCTGCAACCCCTGTAAGAGGATGTCGCTTCACCTATTCATAGGCTTTGGGTCTCCAATCTGTGCTTCCCCTCATTTATAATGATATAATTTTAGTTCTTTGATGTCTGGCACCGGTTCCCTTCAACACCTCGTGGTCACACAGGCTGGTGTGATTCTTCCTTGTGGGTTTTGTTGCTTCTGAGCTGGATGGATGCTTGTTTGCTTAAGCCTTTAAGACCCCAGACACTATATCTTTTGATATCCGGTCGTCATCAGCTTTCTTCATCACATTTGCTTCTGCACACATTTGTCATCAATGATCATATCAGGAAAGTAAGCATCCAATGTTATGCTTTTTAATTCTTGAAGCCTGAAAACTGATCCCTTTGACATCCCATGGTCCCACAAGCTGGTGTGCTGCTTCCATGTGGGCTTTGTTGCTTCTGAGCCAGATGGCTACTTGTTTACTTTCAAGGCTTTAATACCCCAGATGCTACCTATTTTGATAACATATTTGATAACCACATTTGCTTATGCACTCATTTGTCTTCAGTGATCATAGGGATGATTTTAAACAGAGCAAATGCCTTTAGATCCCTAATGGCCACAAATGGTTTGAATCTAAAATGTGAACATTCGACTCTACCTGCTGGTGCTGCAGAGGAAAAGCCTGACAGTCAGCCAAGAACATTCTTGCTGTCATACAGCTAATATCCTTTAATCATATTGCTCTCTGATTAAGACTCCTTGAATTTGTGGTTCTGTCCTAGGGAATCCAAAAGCCATTGCAATCAAGTTGATTATGACTTGTTGCAGCCCTGTCTATAGTCAAGGCTACTGTTAGCTTTATCCGTCTCCCAGAGAGCACTGGTAAGTTTGAGTCTTAGACCTTGAGACGGGTAGTCCAACATTTATCAGACATTGCCATCAGGACTCCTTGTCCAAAGGAAAGGCAACTCTAATGAAGAGTCTGAGACAGGGGTGGGGAATGTCCAGCCCAGGGGCCGAAGCAGGCACACAGAGTCATCTATAGCAGCTAACATCACATGCCGCATCCAAGACAGGCAGCTCCATCCATCCCCTTGCTGTTGTTAGGCACCATCTAATAGCTTCTGACTCGTAGCAATCCTATGTCCTGTGCCATCCTCACCATGGTTATTTTTGAGCCCTTTGTTTCAGTCACTGTGTCGATCTCTCTTGTCCAGCGCCTTTCTCTTTGTTACTGCCCCTCTACTCTCCCAAGCATGATGTTTCTCTCCAAGTACTGGACTCTCCTAAGAAAATGTCCCCCAAACACAGGAGACTAAGTCTCTCACTTCTTGCTTCTAAAGAGCATTCTGGCAATAATTCTTTCTAGACACATTTGTTTGTCCTTTTGGAAGTCCAAAGTACTTTCAATATTCTCTGCCAGCACCAAAATTCTAATGCATTAATTCTTCTCTGGTCTTTCTTATGCAAAATCCAGCTTTTACATACATTTAAGGCAATTGAAAATATATGTCTTGGTGAAGGAATCATGTATCAGTCATTAAAGAACTAAAAATTAGATCATTATAAATGAGGGGGAGTACAGATTGGGGTCCCAAAGCCCATCAATAGGTGAAATGACATCCCCTTACAGAGGGGTTTAGGGTGAGATGAGTCAGTTAAGGTACAGTGTAGCAACAATGAAATATGCAACTATCCTCTAGTTCTTAAATACTTCCTTCCCTCTCACTATCATGATCCCAATTCTACCTTGCAAATCCGGCTAGACCAGGGTATGTACACTGGTACAGACAGGAATTAGAAATACAGGGGATCCAGGACAGATGATCCCTTCAGGATGAGTGGTGACAGTGGTGATACCAGGAGGGTGGAGAGAAGTTGTAGTAGAAAGGGGGAACCAATTGCAGGGATCTACATATAACCTCCTCCCTGGAGTATAGACTACAGGGAAGTGGGTAAAGGGACACCTCAAACAGTATAGGATATGACAAAATAATAATTTATAAATTAATAATTTGTAAATTATTAAGGGTTCATGAGGAAGGGGGAGTGGAGAAGGAGGGGAAATATGGGGAGCTGATTCCAGGAGCCTAGGTGGAAGGAGGATGTTTCGAGAATGATGATGGCAGCAAATGTGCAAGTGTGGTTTGCATACAATTGATGTATGTATTGATCATGATAAGAGTTGGATGAGGTCCCAATAAAATGATTAAATAAGTAAATAAATAAAAGCAAGAAAATACATGCCTTGACTCTGGTGCATCTTAGTCCTCAAAGTAGCATCCTTGCTTTTCAACACTTAGAGAGGTCTTTTTTTTTGGAGGGGGGGGCATCACTGCTCTCCGGTGGTGGGAGTAGGAGGCCCAGCCCCACTGGAATTGAACCTCCGTCCCAGTGGGCTGCAGTCCCGCACGCAACCACTACACCACCGGGCTCAGCCCCTTAGAGAGGTCTTATGTAGCAGATTTACCTAATGCAAAGGGTCTTCTTGTCTCTTGACTGCTCCTTCCATGATCATCAATTTTGGATCCAAGCAAGACAAAATCTTTGACAACTTCAACCTTTTCTCCATGTATCATGATGCTACCTATCGGCCAGTTATAAGGATTTTGGTTTTCTTTACATTGAATTATAATCCATACTAAGGGCTGTAACCTTTGATCTTCATCAGCAGGTGCCCTAAGTCCTCCTTACTTTCAGCCAGGAAGGTTGTGTTTGGCCAAATATAACAGGTTAATTTTTAAGTTGATAATTTTTTATGGCCCATGCATGATGTTATAACTATCCAAAAGTCCCTTAGCAGAAAAAAGGTTCCTCATCCCTGGTCTGAGGAAATATGGCCATTTTCTTAGAATCTCCATGGGTGTTGATCGCATTAATCCTCATCAACTGTATAACGCGACTGCTTCAGGAATAAACCTTTAGTCTTATGGAGTTGGGTTATGGCATTCATCAGCTGGGTCCTTAATATGAGTAGTTGTGCCATCATTCTGGCAGGTGATAATGGAGTTCTCTGAGAGAAACAATGCCATCGGAGTGAGCCGAACCAGGACAGAAAGAAAGGGAAGACCTCCTTGGTAAATACAAAATTAATTCCTGTGCCCCGCTGATGGTTCCTAGAGTTATTGCGAGTTACCTGAAAGGGGATTTGAGTTTTGGCAGGGAAAGGAAAAGACAAAGCCAAAAATTCTGTTTATAACATATGGTGACCTTAATTTTACCCCTCCCCCCTGCTTGTCCTGGGCTATATCAACTCTTTCCATATTTGCCAGCAGCTTTTTCCTCGAACATTCATAAATAAAGGTAATGGCTAGTTTCTCCTCATGCATTCTACAGGGGGTTTATAGTTTCTCTCGATAATTAAATTGGAGATGCTGAAAATGTGGAAAATTTTACGAAGCATAGGAAAATCTGAAAAACTGGCTTCATCCTCAGATGGGGGAAGGCAATGAGAATATAAAACTGATACTTAATAGTAATATCAGGGAAGCGATGTACTCTTTTCTTGTAGTACGAGGTTTTCTAGGTAATGAACTATGCTTTACTATTAAATTAGTGTAGGGTTGCATAAATATAGGAAAGGTATGACCATTGTTCCTACTTGGGATTTAGGAAAAAGAATGGATTCAGGAACAGATTATGTAATGAACATTTTTTGTTGTCCTTTATCTGATACTATTTATTCAATTCTGACTTATAGTGACTTTGTAGGAGAGAGAACTACATCCCCAGGCTTTCAAGGCAGAATTTTTTTGTTTGTTTTTGTTTACATTGTAAATCACTTTATTGGGGGCTCATACAACTCCCATCACGATCCATACATGCATCAATTGTATGCAGACCACATTTGCACACCTGTTGCCATCATCACTCTCAAAACATCCTCCCTCCACTTAAGTTTCCAGTACAGCTCCTCCTATTTCACTTCCCTCCCTCCCCTCCCCCATGAACCCTTAATAATTTACAAATTGTTATTATCCTTCCATTTCATACATTGTCCAATATGTCCCTTCAGTCAATTCCCCATTGTCTGTACCCCAGAGAGAAGGCTATATGTAGATTCCTGATATCAGTTCCCCCTTTCTACTCCACTGCCAGTCTCCACCTTCTACTCCACCTTCCCAGTATCCCCGCTCTCACAACTTGTCCTGAGGGATCATCCATCTTAAATTCCCCATGTTTCTGCCTCCAGTGTGCATCCCCTGTTCTAGTCAGATTTGTCTGGTAAAATTGGGCTCATGATAGTAGGTGGGAGGAAGCATTTGAGAACTAGAGGAAAGTTGTATAATTCATTGTTACCACACTGTGCCTTAACTAGCTCATCTTCTCGCTGCAACCCCTCTGTAAGAGGATGTCGTTTCACTTATTGATGGACTTTGGGTCCCCAATCTGCACTCCCCCTCTTTTACAGTGATATAATATTTGGTTCTTTGATGCTTCATACCAGATCCCTTTGACACCTCATGGTCACACAGGCTGGTGTGCTTCCTCCATGTGGACTTGCTTCTGAGCTAGATTGTTTACTTTCAATCCTTTACAACCCCAGACACTATATCTTTTGATAGCCAGGCATCATCAGCTTTCTTCACCACACTTGCTAATGCACACATTTGTTTTCAGTGATCGTGTCAGGAGGGTGTGCATCTTGGAATGCCAATTTAATAGAACAGAATGTTCCTGCACTGAGAAAGTACTTTAGTGGGGGGCTGCCCATCTGCTGTCCTCCTGCTAACCCTGTAAGTATATGCACATTGATCCATTCCCCCATCATCACATATAAATATATGCACCTAGATACATGCCTGTATTTAAACCTCTATAAATGCCCTTTAAACCCCCCCCCCCCCCAGTTCGTCCTCTATTTCTTTATACTTCCTCTTGTTCCGCTATCATGCTCAACCTCCATTTGGGGTCAGTATTTTCTCTCTGTTACATCGCTCTTGATCAATCCCTATCAGGCCTCACACACCCACCTTGTCACTGATTTTGAATCACTGTTCCCTTATCCCTGGGCTGGTCAACACCACCTCCTTTCCCCCTCCTCCCCCACTCCCATGTCCTCCCGGAACCATTTTTGCCTCCAGACAGTTCATCCAGCCTATTTTGTCTAGATAGGCCTGCAGAGAAAACAATATAGGCATTCTAAAATGAAGCAACCAAAAGAAAAAAGAACACTGATAATAACATCATCAACAAAACCCTAATGTCCAATATATAGATATATGTAAAATTATAAAAATAATAACAATATAAAAACCTGTAAATAGTTTAATGTCTCTTCATTGACTTCCAGAAATGTTCCCTGATTGAGTCGGATGGGGTGTCACACTCTGGCCCCATAGTATATCCTTGCCACTTCATCTGGAACTCCACGGTCTGTTGCACACTCAGGGTTTTGCCATGGTGTGGTTGGGTCAGACAGAGCATAATCCTGACCCTGTCTCTCTGTTGGTGACCCTGAAAGGCCTTGGGTCAGCGAGGGTAGTCATATTTCATAATGGGGCTGGCCATATGATCCTCTGTTTGCATCAGCTGTTCTGAGTGGGAATATCGTCCTGAAGGCTTGGTGGGCCAGGATGCACTCCATTCTCTCTTCCTCCCTCTTCATTAGTTCTCGTCTGCTCTGGTCAGACATATCTCACTCCCCAAGCTTCAAGGCAGAAATCTTTGTGGAAGTTGAGGACCTCATATTTCTCGTGCAGAGTGGCTGGTGGGTTCAAATTCTCTATCTGGCATCAAACACTTTAACCACCACATTGGCAGGGCTCCTTGGTGTCCTTTAGAATGGTATCTAATGCATTGACAACATCAACATCTTTCTATTTAAATAGTAAGGGGAAGGAAAACAATTTTTCCTTATCTAGAGGCCTGAGGAGCCATTTGGAAAAGGAGGCTGGTGGTAGGACATCTCTTTCAATCACTAGATTCTTAACGTGGGCCATAAATGATAGTCTTCTGCGGAACTTCTAACCAACACTCACCACAAAGAACTGTGGTCAGTCAAGTAAATCAAGGTCTTCAGGCATCACCTGATGATTCTAGTATGTGCTCCAGAGTGTAAGCCAGTGTTGCAGAAGGTGCAAAACAGCTCGCAGACCTGGTGTATTGACAATAGGAACCAGAAAAAGACTATAGGTCTCTAAGAGATGGATTACACCAAGCCTAAAAGATGCAGCAAGGTAGTTGTGGGTGACAGTTGTGACACGCTAGATATCCTACCCACTGTTGTGTGTGTGTGTGTGTGTGTGTGTGTGTACCACCAACAACCACAGACTTCATCACGAGGTCCTTGCATATCACAAGCACCTACACATTCATAGAAACTTCTCCCCCAACCTCCCCAGGTTGTTTGTTGTCAGATATTGTTATGTTGGTTCTAACGATGCAATCTCATGTACAACAAAATGAAACATAGCCGGGCCCAAACCATCCTCATAATGGTAATGTTTGGGCCGACTGTTATAGCTGTTGTCATTTTGTTAAGGATCTTTTTGGTTGACCCTCTACTTTACCAAGCATATGGTCTCACCTGATAATATGCTCAGCGCATGTATAATGAAATCTCACGATCTTTACTCCTAAGGAATATTTTGGCTGTTCTTCTTCCAAGACAGATTTGTTTATTCTTCTGATAGGTTGTCCATAGTACCATCAATAATTTTTGCCAACCTCATATTTAAAATACACCAATTAATCTTCCTTATTTACTAACTTTCACATGCATATAATGTGATTAAAAATGCCATGACTTTTGTCTGACAGGTGCACTTTAACCCTCCAAGGGATATCCTTGCTTTTCAACACTTTAAAATCTTAAGTTAAAAAATAAAATATTTAAGTATCAGATTTGCCCACTGCAGTATGTCATTTGATTTCTTGACTGCTGCTTCCATGAACATAGGTTGTAGTGCTAATAAAAATGAAATCCTTGAAAACTTCAATATTTTCACAATTTATTATGATATTTTCTGTTTGTCCAATTTTGAGGATTTCCCCATATTTTAGAAAAGTGTTTCAATTCTTGGTAAGCTATTGAGTAAAAGGAAATAATGAATCCTACTGGGCCCTCTGAGCAGAGTCTGGGAACTGAGACACTAGAAGTGCATAGATGAGGGGGGGATAAGGAAGAGAAATTGGAATCGACTCGGTGGCAGTGAGCTTGGTGCAGGGAAACCAGAGGAAGAATACATCTTTGATTTAGAGTCTATTCCCTAAATCACCCAGAGTTCTTTTGATAACTGCTCGCTGCTTTTTAATCCATCTCAAGGAGTGTCCTTTTGCAAACATGCTTGCAAATTCAATCTCAAACCCCATCTGAGTTGATTCATTGTGACCCTATCTGTTTTAGGAATATAACTGCTTCTGAGGGTTTTTAAGACTATAATCTTTCACAAACAAATTACCGGGCCTTTCTTCCAAGGCACTTTAAGGTGTGTTTGAACTGCTAACATTTTTGTAGTTGAGCACTTAACTATTTGTACCATGGAAAATCCTGGATTGGAAATGTAGCACATGGGAAAAATTTCAGCAGACATATTCCCATGATAGATTTGGGCAAGTACAGTCACCCTCCAGAGAACTAGATCCCGAACCAGCTTCTGCC